>QUSF01000649.1:0-25050 GCA_003676055.1 Chloebia gouldiae | reverse complement strand
AGTTTCTGTGGAGGCCCCGTGCCCTTCCCGCCGGGGCTGTGTCGGCAGCTGCGGGGGCTCCTGCTGCTCTGAGCTTGCAGAGCAGGGCAGCGTTTGCTGCGGGTCTGAGCCGTTCCTAAAGATCCTGTTGGGCTGTCTGACACACTTGGGGCAAGGCATTCCTTCCAACCTGGGCCACTTTGGGGGGGCTGGGCATGGCCCCAGGGCAGGTGGCAGTGTGTGCAGGGGCCCTTTGTGACATGGTGCAGCATGGTCACCGTGGAATGGAATGGTGCAGGTATCCAAGGGCCCTTTGTGACATGCCATGGCATAGGTGCTGGCAGTGACGAGACCACTCCACAGTGCTCGGTGCACGCGACGGGACAGGACGGGACAGAGCGGTGCTGTGAGGAGCCCTTGCACAGCCACTCGTTCCTTGCTGACCCGGAGCTTTCCCGAGGCGTTGCTCCTGCAGGTGACCTCGTGGCCAGACCAGAGCACTTGGTGACCTCTGGCCTTCCCGAGGCATCTCTTCTGCAGCTGCGATCCAGGGCAGACCGTGGCATTTGCTGAGCACGGTCCTTGACGAAGAGTCTCCTGTCCTTGTGGCTGGAACTCCCAAGACCAGAGCACAGGTATTGCTGTTCTGTAGCCTTGCCCAGACTTCACCCTTGCAGGTGCCCTCAAGGCACGACTGCAGCATTTGCTGACTCGCACCATTCCGAGCCACCTTCTCCTGCCAGTAGCCATGAATCCAGGCAGTGACGTAGAGCACAGACCTGTGAGCGTGCCCAAGCTGGCCTGGGGGAAGGAGGAGAAAGAAGGCCCTGGAATTGCCCCAGCACAGCAGCGTGAAGACGTGAAGCAATTCCAGCCACAGCAGAAGGGTGAGTGGCAGAGCTGGGCCTCAGGGCTGGTGCCTGCAGCAAGCTTGGCCCCATGCCATGCCATGCCATGCCATGCCATGCCATGCCAACCCATCCCATCCCATCCCATCCCATCCCATCCCATCCCATCCCATCCCCTGGGGCCATGCCCATGGACAGAACAGAATAGTGGCCGGGCAGACACCCCACAGCCGTGCTCCATGCCCTGGGGCGTCGCGGGGCTGTTCCTGCCTGGGGAGCGCAGGGCTGGGCTGTGTTCTCCGGCCTGTCCCGCAGCCCCTCAGCTCGGGCTGCGCTCGCTCTTTGCCAGGTGCAGCCGTGCAGCGCACACGAGAGCAGGAACGCACCCGTGGCCTCTTCCGCAGAACAGCGCAGGTACCTGCAGCCATCCCCACCTGGGCTGGGCCTGCTGGCACTGCTCAGCCCAGCACTGTGCTCGGAGCACCCCATGCAACATCCCGGGCTTCTTCCCCTTCTGCTATAGATGGTTTGCAAATTTATGAAGAGGATTCAGGAGGAAGAGAGCAGCGTCATGGGCACTGTGGTCAGAGTGTACTCTCCCATCTTCAAAACCAAGACCAGTGCTCCCTGCTGGATATGCTTGTGGAGGAGGGTCCTTCCAGCCCAAAGCAAGTGAGCAGCCTTTGGCCTGGCTTCACTTCTCCCAGCAATTGCTGGGCCTCCCAAGCTATCCCTGCTGCTCCCTGGAAGCCTTTGAGGCCATGGCAGTGTGGTGGCAAGGGAAGCACTTCCCTGGGGCAGCTGGGCACATTCCTTCCTCTGGCAGCTTTCCAAGTCTCCCCTGCCTTCTCCAGGTGCCTGCCATGGTGAGGTACATCCACCAGTGGCTCATGGCCAATGAGTTTCCGGAGTACAATCTGTACAGGCCGCTTCTGGATCTGACAGAGGCACAGCCCTCTGACGTGGTGATGGCTCTCCTGCGTGTGGCCCCATTGTGTGACAGGTATGGAGCCCACGTGCCCACAAGGCTCAACAGCCCTTCAGCCTCTACAGCCTGTTCCAGGTGTCTGACAAACAGAGAATTCCAGGGCCCTCTGGCTGCTCCCTTTGCCAGCCCTGGCCCCTGCCAGCCCCCCCAGCGTGCTGCCATGCTTCCCCCCCTGCTCCTCAGGGGCCAGTCCCCACAGGGCTGGGCTGTCTGGGGGCTGCCAGGGAGGGGCAGTTGGCAGAGGCAGGGCTGGCAGAGCAGCTCAGCTCCCCGCTGCCGCCCAGGCCACGCTGCTGTGTCCCAGACTCTTCTGAGACAGAGCTATGACCCCACAGAGCTGCACTGTCCATGTGGAAGAGCATCATGTGCTCGCCCAGAACTGCAGAGCTGGCCATGCTCGTACTCCTCGATGTGCTGGGGAGCTGGCCAGAGCACAGCACGTGCACCTCCGATGGGGACCACACGGCTGTCCTTGCCCTGGCTGTGAGTTTCTGCCTTTGCTCACCCCAGGCTCACCTCTCTGTCAGCTCTCCATCCTCCCTCCCCCACAGGGTCTCCCTGCCTCAGGCTCTGGGCTGAAACCTGGCCTCGGGGCAGCTTCAGGGCCACCAGGCCCGGTGCTCCCCCTGCGTCTCTCCGGGCCACTCCCTCCCGTGCTCGGGCCCTGCCACACGTACACCTCGGCACTGAGCGCTGTCTCGGGCTGCTCTGTCCTTTGCAGGCAACTGTGGTGATGTGGAAGATCCTGCAGGTGCCTTGTGTGCCACATGTAGTGAGTGTGTATTTCCCCCGCCTCTTTGTGCATCTGCTCTTCCAAGTGTTCTTCAGCACTCTGGATGTGCCAGAGGCGGTCGATACCTTCTGGAAGGGATGCCAGCAGCAACACAGCCTTGCCACCAGCCCCAGCAGGTGCTCCATGCCAGTCCTGCTGTCCCTGCCATGTGCCCAGGGCAGGAGCCAGTGCTCCCAGCATGACCTGGGCTTTGCTCTGCACAAAGCTTTGCAGAGCAGACCCTGAAGGCCCTGCTCTGCCGACTGCACTATGAGGATGTGGTGGTGGCAATGGAAGACAAGCATGGCTGGGACACACTGCTCTGTGCTGACACCCACCACTGTGCTGCGGGTGTGCTGGCCAGGTGAGACCCCCTGCTCCCCAGCTGTCCCCGGCCCATGAGCCCAGTGCCCGAGGTGCCCCACACAGTCCCCGTGGCCAAGGGCCAGAAGGCCTTGTCACCAAGGGACGGCCAAGGAGACTGAAAAAGGCTGGGAGAGGAGCGTGCCCAAGAGCAGCAACCTCCCAGAGGGCTCAGCTGCCCCTTGCAGGGCAGTACAGAAAGGCCAAACCTCTCTGAGTCAGTCCTGGGAGAGGTTTTGCCCCACTGGCTCAGAGGTTTGGCTCCTATTTCCTCCTGTCAGAGAAATGCAGCGCGCATCCGAAGCCCTGTGTTCCGCGATTGCATTCCACCTGCTCGGGCTGCTCAGCAAAGACACGCCATGCCGGGATTTGGCCGCCCTGGCGTTCCTTGTGGAGGTGAGCCTGAAGGCCAGCACTGCCTCGCTGAGCTGCCTCCTGGCTCTCTGCCCTCTCTTGGCTGCAGTGCCTGGGACGGAGCCCGCGCCCTGTGCTGCTGCCTGGGCCCGGCCCTGTGCGGTTCTGGGCTCCTGCCGGCCGGCTCCCCCGTCACCGGCCTGTGCCTTTCAGACCCTGGAGTGCCTGAACTTGAGTGAGTGCCGTGACAGTGTCCTGGAGGTCCTGTCAAAGCACCTGCAGAGCGAGTGCAGGGAGAGGCGTCGCTTGGCACTCAGAGGCCTCGTGGTGCTCGGCACCAACAGTGTCTCGGTGAGAAGAGCGCAGGGGCTGAAGCCGTGCTGCCAGCGTGGGGCTGGGGAAGGCAGTCCCTTGGTCTTGGCTGGCCTTCGGGCACTGAGGCAGCTGCTGCCAGCTCTCCTGCCTCCTGCTCCAGCTGCCCGAGTGCTTTGGCACAGGCCTTTGGCCCCTGGGCCCTGTGGCAGCAGGATGGTGTTTCACACACTTGTGTCCCACAAGCAGATGGCCATAAGAATGTGGAGCCTGCATGAAAGGCTCGTGGAGCTCCTGCAGGAAAATGACAGGGACATGCTCAGGATGACCACAGTTCTCCTCAGGGCTTTGTTCCTGTGCAATGGTGCCCCAATAACCAACGCCCTCGCCCTGCAGCTGGCTGAGGCTCTCCTGCCACTCTTTGACAATGTAAGGCTCTGCGCCTCCAGCCACGGCCAGCGGTGCTACCTGCACACTTTGTGCCCTGTGCATTTACAGGCTGTGCCCAGGTGGGCCTGAAGCAGCCAATGCTGAGGTCTTTCTTCCTTCCTTTCATACAGGAGGATAACCAGGTGCAGCTGTGCTCCATGTTTGTCTTCCAAGAGATGCTGCATTTTTTTCCGGAACAGGAAAAAAATGTCCTGAATGCATACCTGCACCAGAGCCTGCTGCCACTCTCCTTCCACTGCCATGATGAGGACCAGCGAGTGGCAGAGGTGAGGACTCCTGGGCTGCTGCTGGCCCCTGGCAGGGGCGGGGCTGCCTCCTGCCCTGGTGCCTCGTGGGCTGCAGCCTCCTCCTGGCCTTGGCACAGGGACCTGTGTGGGTCCTGTGTCCTCAGCTGTGCTTCCATCTCCGGTCCTTGCTGCTCTCCAGGCCTCCCGGGAAACGCTGTGTTGTTCAGCCAGATTCCTGCACAGGAAGGATCTCCAACAGATGCTGCAGGAGGATCAGACCTGGAGGTTCAGCCATGATGAGAACCAGCGAGTGGCAGAGGTGAGGATTTGGCAGCTGCTGCTGGCCCCTGGCAGGGGCTGGGCTGCCTCCTGTCCAGGGCTGGCAGCGCCGCTGGCAGGGAGCTGTGCCGCTGGCCGTGACAGGCTCTGTGTTCCCAGGGACGGCCGGGCGGCACCTCAGGGGGAAGAAGGAAGAGCTCAAGCTCATCTGTGAGGGTGAGTGAGGGCAGCGGGCAGCCAGCAGGGGCTGGCTGGGAGCTGCAAACCCTGCCCTGGCTGCGGAGGGCTCTGCTCCCTGTGCGGACCAGGGGCGGCGTGGACAGAGCACACAGAGGTTTCAGGGCAACTAGGGGATTCGTGGCCAGCAGCTTCGGGCTGATCCCTTTGGTCCCTGCTCTTTTCTGGCCATGGCAAGAGCCAGCTGGGATGGCCCTGGCACAGAGGTCTCCTCGGGTCCCCTCAGATGTGGGAACTGACCATGGCTCTGTTGCTCTCTCTTTCAGCCCTTGAAGGAATGGCAAACGACATCAGTGTCAATGTTGCAAGCCTGGCAATTCAAACATTGTCTGTTTTCCAGGCAGGAGAGAGAGCTCGATATTCCATCTTTGGCAACCTGCATGATCAGCTCTGCAAGGCATGGAGGAGACGGCCTCGTCTATCGGGGCTCGGCTGGCTGCGCTGCTGGAGCTCTGCAGAGAGCTGATCCCAGGGGCTCTGTCTGCTGGGGCCACATGAACCAGAAGGAATGTTTCATTTCTTCCAGGGTTTTCTTTCCTTTCTTTTGTTTTTCTTTAGCGTATAAAAATAGGATGTGTTGTAATAGACAGATTCCCAGGATCTTTCTTTTGCTGCCCAGGCTCTGCAGGGCATATGGGAAGAGGGAGAAAAGGGTTCCTGGGCTCAGCAGCTGCCCAGCCATGCAGGGTTTCAGGGAAAATAGCCAGAAGCCCCTTGGCCTTTGGTGGTTCTGCTGAAGCCTTTGTGCTGCCCACAGAGCAGCTGGGCAGGGGCTGGAGCTGTGGGGATCTCTGTGAGACCGGTGCCTGGAGATGGCCACAAGCCCTGTCCCAGGCAGGAACCGCCATCCGTGTCCTCCTGCCCGTGTGTTGCTGGCTGGATTGCTGAGGGCTCCCAGGTGCCTCTTGATGGGGCTCCTCTGGAGCTCCTGTGGGGCTGCTGCCGGGCAGGTTGGCCGGGCTGTGGGAGACCCTGAGGGGACGGGGCCACGAAGGGATGAGGGGCTGCAGAAGCTCTGACAGGAAAACGCAATGGGAGGGCACAGGGAGGATATGTGAGGGAGTGGGTAACGCTGGCTCGGGGAGGAAAGTGGGTTGGAGCCAAAGAGACCACTCACCCCAATGTTCGTGTGTCAAACAGAGCACATTTATTCTCGAGCCCTTCCTTCTAAAGGGCCTTTGAAAAACCCAGTCTGGATAATTTCACTGGTCTGATCCCTGTGCCCCTTCATATTCTGGCCTGGGGAATGCCTGCAGCCTTGGGAGAGATGTGATGGGCCAGGCCCTGTCAGTCAAACCAGGGCTGGTACATTCACCCCCTACAAGCCAGCCTGCACTGTGACACGCGGCAACAGAGTGCGAGGCACAGCTCCGAGTGCTCCCCGTGAACCTCAGCTCTGGGACCACTGCCTACCCCAAGCTTCAGGGGCTGGAAGGGGACCCTGGCTGGGCTCTGCCCTGGGGCCATCCTGCAGGGACAGCTGCAAACAGGGAGCATTCCCTGCCACAAAGAGCCAAGCCAGGGCTGCAAGGCAGCTGCTCCAGCCCCGACTGCACTGCTGAGTGCTGTGCTCTGGGGCTGGGGCTCCCCGCACAGGGGACTGCACTGGTGTGCCAGAGAAGACACGAGCTGCAGCTTCAGCCTGACTGAGGTGGATGCATGGTCTGGGAAGAGTGGGAAGGCTCAAGGGGATTCCCAGAGCTCATCCTGCTGCAAGGATGAGGAAAAGGGAGCAGGAACTCAGCAGTGAGGAGAGCTGAGGGCCGGAGAGCAGCTCTGAATGACACTAAAATCCCAGCGGACCTCTGAGATATTGCTGCTCCTCAGCCAGTGACAGAATGAGTCCCTAAGCATGGGGCTTGGCCGTCCTCATGGAGAGGGGTACCAAGGAAGGCAACAGTGTGATGGAGACTGGAATGGGCTGGGAACTTACTGGGGGAAAAGAGGGAGCAGTTGGGAAGTAAAAGGCAGGTGGGGGAGAGAAGAGTTCAGAGCAGAGCTGAGCTACTGCTTGAGCAAGCTGCAAAGTGTCATTTGGGGTCATCCCAGATTGATTTCATTTTACAAGTTACTGAACAAGTTTATTTTTTGGGTGGTGGCATGTTTTCCCTTGGAGCTGTACACTCTGCAAACTTGAGCTGTGTTGCTGAAATGCTCAAGCAAGTCTGTGCTGCAGGGCCTCCCATTTCTCCTTCAGCTGATTGCAGCCCGGTGCTGAGCTCCAACAGAGCCCTGGCAGAACCCAGAGCAGCCTCAGCACCCGCAGAGCCCGGCTGCAAGGAGAGAAACCAGAAAGCGCCCATCAGCTGAAAGCTCCTGTCCCCTTGTTCCAGCCGCCCGTGGTGCCCAGGCCATGCTGGGTGTGCCCAGAGCTGGGCCTAAACTTCCCCATGGATTCTCTGTCTGGAGGAGAGCAGGAGAGCAGGACATGTGCCACCTCCTCAGCAGCCGCCAGAGCGGAATGCCCATGAGCCCACTGCTGCTGTCTCCCAGCACTGGTATTGCCCCTGTGGCCAGAGATGAGCATCCAACTTGAGAGAGCCATTATGGGAACAAGATCCACCCCCAGATGATCTCCTGGCCCCTCCTGAACGGGTGCTTCCCCATGACCAGGTGGTGCAGCAGGAGGCCCAGGGACCAGATCGTTGCTGCCTCGCCTTGGTAGTGCTGATGGTGGATCCAGTCTGGTGGGCTGTAGGACAGGGTTCCTGTAGAACACAGACAGAGCTCAACAGGGGGATACTGCTGCTCCCAGAGCCTGGCCCCAGCACCCCTGGGCATGTGGGGGCTGCCCCAGTGGCACGGGGTCGGACCACTGTCCTCTCACCAGCACCTGGGGCTTGTGTACAGACTCAGGGCTGGAAAAGAAGCCACTGGTGCTAGGAGAGGGCAGCAGAAACCCTGGGAAGGCCCAAGCATGACACACAAAAGAAAAACTCACTCAGTGGTGGAGAAAACCCCCTCTCCTCCCTGCCTGCATGGCCCCCAAAAATGTTAACAAGCCAAGGCAAACAAGGGGAGCAGAGCAATCCAAGCCCTTCCTCGCCTGCACACCAAAGCATCTGGGGCAGGGGGTTAGACCCCCCTCTCTGCTACCCCCATGGGGTTTTTTGTCGGGCTGGCTGCTCCAGCTCCAGCCCCAGCCCAGGGCACAGTGGGTGCTGAAGGCAGGGCTGGGAGCTGGACCCCCTCACACCCCCACCCAAATAAACCGGTCTCCAGCATTAATCCCATCCCGGCTGCAGTTTGGGGAAGCCCCAGTGCTGCACCCTGGCTGGGCCATGAGATGCCCAGGAACATCCCCTGGCAGGGCTCACCTGCAAACTAGATGTAGGCTGTGTCTTGGAGGAAAGTGCCACTGCCAAAGTCGATCAGTTTTAGCTGCCCGGTGGCCAGGTGGAGCAGGATGTTCCCTGGTTTGCTGTCCCTGTGCAGGACCCTGCAGCTGGTGCAGCGCCGCACGGCCTCCAGCCCCTGGCGGAACAGCCCCCGCGCCTCTCCTCGGACAGGAACCCCGAGCGCCCCCCGAGCGCCCCGGGCCGGCCATCCCCAGGCGTTCTCTCCTGCCCCGGGACAGCGGCGGCTCGGGGCCGGCGGCCGCGCTGCCGAGCGGCGGAGCTCGGGCCGGGGGAGCCGCAGCGGAGGCGGCGGCAGCGGCCGCGCCGCGTGTGTCCTCCGCGGGGCCGGGAGGAGCCGGGGCCGAGCCGGGACCGGAGCCCACGGCAGGGCCGGGGCCGGGCTCGGGCCGGGGGAGCCAAAGGGCGGCGATGCCGCCCCAGCCCCGGCCACTGATGCCCCCCCGGCAACTGTGGCTCTTCTTGGCTTTCTACACTGTGTGCAGCTTGACTCTTGCAGCAAATCAAGACAAATATTTAAAGAGCTTTACAACTTGTTCTTTCTTTTCCTTGTGGGCTGGGCAGTTGTGCCATTGGTGAGGTTTTCATTGTTACTGTTCTACCCTAAGAAACCATGACAGGCTACCAGGAATTGTCAGAGAATGCAAGCCTGAGTGAATGCAGAGAAAGAATCTCCAGAGCCTGCAGCCAGAAATGGGGAGCTGTGTGATAATCATCCCAACATCCCCATGGTCATCTTGAAAGTGATGTAGAAGATGAACAAGGGCTGACAGAGTGAATTTGTTTCTGTGTTCAGTTTAGAAGCTTCCACCTCTCATGCACTGATATAAATCAAGAGTACAATCAGTTCATGAAAAGCACCAGAGCAAGCTGGTCCTCTCAGTGGATGACTGAAAGAACCAGAAAAGGAGAAATGCAGGCAATGACTTGGTGAATTTTCCCTGTACAATGGATCATTTTTCCTAATAATTTCCAATCCATTCCCTCCACTTTTGTCCTTCCTAACAAGGCCATTTTCATCTGAGATTCCCCATTAAATGAGAGCTTGTGGAAGTGCCTGAAAGATGCCCTGTTCCTCTGCAGGGACACTCAGGCTGGAGCAGGAGCTGGAGCCCTCTCTGAAGAAGCCTCCTCCGAGCTGGAATTTGTGCCGTGCTGGGAGAGGAGGAGGAGGAGGGGGAGAAGGCTGGGCACTGTGTGGCAGGAGCAGGAGGTTTGGGCCGCAGGACATTCCGTCTGCGCCACTGCCCTGCAATGGGCGGGAACACTGTGGGGAAGACTGGGGGACACTGGAGTGGAATATGGATGACACGGGGGGGAACTGGGAGGGCCTGGGAATAAACTCAGGTGTATTGGGAGGGACTGGGCTGTGCTGGGAGGGTTCGAGGGGAACTGGGGCTATACTGGGCTTTGCAGGGGATGAACTGGGCTGTGCTGGGAGGAACTGGAGGGGTTGATTGGGCTGTTCCGCTGCCTCCTCTGCCTCCCATTTGCCAAGGCTCCCACCCATCACAGCCTTCAACAAATCAGCGCCAGAGATCATGGCTTTGGGGGCGGTGCCTGGAGTCTGTGCTTTCATTTCTTTTGCCTACAACTCCCATCATGCTGTGCGGCCCCATGGAGACCCATTGGGCAGGGACTACAACTCCCATCATGCCCCGCGCTCCACAGAACCCCGGTACTGCCCCCATCTGTCCCATCAGTGTCCCCCAGACCCTCCAGGATACCCAAGTGCCCCTCAGCGCCCATTTGGGACCCCCCAAAATTTTACTGGCAAAGTACAAAAGAACAAGAAACTTTGGAAAAGCATTTAATACAACATCCAATCCAACAGAAAACACTTGTCATAGCAGTAACTTCATTCACTCAGCCCATTTAGCCTGGAAAGCCTTAAACACTTAAGTTGTTCAGGTACCCAAAAATGTTCCATATAAAGAGCATTAGAAGGAGAGGAAAGAGAGAGAGAGACAGGAAGACAGAAGTTCCATAGGAAGACACACATGTGGCTCCCAGCTCTTGGGGTTCCAGCTTGGGTGAGACACAAAACCCAGGAGAAGGCAGAGTCCATACCAGGGGCTGACCTTGTGCCCCTTCATTTTAAGGCCCTGGGCCTTCGTGGGCCTCCCCCCAGCTGGGACTGCTGATTGCTCGGGTGTTCAGAACTGGGTTAGCACTGTCCCAGCTGTGTGACTGACTGACAGCTCAGCCCAAGGTGTCTGGGGACATTGATCTCATCCAGCCTCTGACAGCAACAATGGCGACACTGGGGAACCTCATGGAGCCAAGGGAACATGGGACAGGCTGATGCCTTAAGTTTTAGCTTCCATATTTTCCCAATTCTGTACTGCATCAGTCTGTAACTCTGAACTTCACACAGAGTGTCAGCAAGTTCTCTTCACAGTGTAGTCAAACAATCCTGTTAGAGCCCATGAACCAAGGACACCACTGCAGCTTCAGGCCCAAAAAGTGAATGCAACAGCGAATTGAGGAGAGCAGACTGGGAGGGTGGGACTGCATAACCTGAAGGTGTAATTGGACAATTAACCCCAATACATAAATGAACCAAAACTTATAAAATTCTGAAAATGTGTTACCTGGCATCCATCCTGGGTGCACCCTCAGCCAGGCCCTTGTACGGCCCAAGGTGAATCCTTTCAAGGCCTTTTTAATAAATCCCCACTTTATTCCTGTAACACTGTCCACCTTGGCTCTAGGTGGCCTCTCAAGGCATCAAGGCCTCGCTGGCTGGGCCAACTGGGGGCCACCTGACAGGTCCAGCTGACTTTGGCATGTCAAGGGCTACTGCTTGTCAGCCCCTGAAGCACTGGGGCTCTGTGCTCTCCTTCCTGTGGAAAGAACTCTCCTTCTCCTCCAGGTGTCCATGGCCAACATTTGGATTCCTCCTCTTATTTTGCTTCTATGCAAAGATTGTTGCCAGATGAAATCTGCCAGGACAGACAGATCTGGCTGGCTTGGCCACCCAGGGACCACCTCTCATCTGCCTTTGAAACACTGGGACCCTCTGCTTTTCTTTCCTATGGGAAAAAAACACCTTTCACATCCAGGCACCCATGGCCAAAGTTGGGAATCTGCCTCCAGGATTCCTTATATACAAGGATTTCTCCCAGGTGAAAGCTTCTAGGAGAGACAACTCTGGCTGGCCTTGGCTTCCAAAGAGCTGATTCTTTTCTGCCTTTGAAACACTGGGGCTTTGTGCTTTCCTTTCTGATGAAAAGAACTCTTCTTCCTGCCCAGGTGCCCATGGCCAAAACTGAGATTCCACCTTCAAAATTCCAAATATCCAAGGACCTCCCCGCGATGAAAGGTGCCAGGAAGAGACAGGTCTGACTCTCTTGTGTTATGGTGACCACCTCTCATCTTCTTCCAAAAAACCTGGGCTTCATGCTTCTGTTTCCTATGGGAAAAACCATCCATCTCGACCAGGTGCCCATGGCCAAAGTTGGGGATCCTCCTCCAGAATTCCCTAGATCTAAGGATTTATAAGTGATGAAAGCTGCCAGGAAAAATAGGTCTGGCTGGCTCAGCCTCTCAGGAGCCTTCTCTCTCTGCTTCTGCCTTTGACACACTTGAGGTCTGGGCTTTCCTTCCAATGGAAAAGAAGATTTCTTGTCTACATAGATATAGCCGCAATTGGGGTTCACCTCTCAAATTCCCTATATCCAAGGGATGCTTTCAGACAAAAGCTACCAGGACAGAGAAGTCTGACTGGCCTAGGCCTCTGGTGGCAATCTCTGGTGGCCTCTGGTGCCCTTCAAAGACCGGTGTTGTATCCATTCCCTCCTATGGAAAGAACTGTACTCCTCCCCTGGGTGTCCATGTCTGAAATTGGGATTCCACCTCTAAAATTCCCTATATCCAAGGGTTGCTCCCAGCCAAAATCTGCCAGTACCATCAAGTCTGGCTGGCCTTGGCCTCTGGTGGCTGCCCCTGCCACACTGGGGCTTGGTTCTTTCCTTCCTATGGAGATCACTGTGATACTGTGGGCACCTCATGGAACCAAGGGGATCATTGTGGCACCACTGGAGCCCATGGAAGCAGGGCGCCATGGTGACACTGCGGGGCTTCATGGGCCCAGAGATTATTATGACCCTGTGGGGCCTCATGGAACCATGGAGACCATTCCGACCCTTCAGGGCCTGGTGTCACCAAGGGGGCATTGTGACACCTCAGGGCCTCCTGGAAGCAAGGGACCATTGGGACACTGTGGGGCCCCAAGGAAGCGAGGGAACATGGACCAGGTCTGGCTGGCTTGGCCTGCCAGGGGCCACCTGACAGGTCTGGCTGATCTTGGGATGCCAAGGGCTGCTTCTCATCAGCTCCTGGAGCACTGGAGCTCCATGCTTTCCTTGCTATGGAAAAGAACTGTCTGTCTTTCCAGATGACCATTGCCAAAACTGACACTCTGCCTACAAAAATTCGTATATTCAAGGGTATGTCTCAGAACAAAATCTGGCAGCTCTGGCTGGCCTTTGCCTCTAGTGGTCACCTCTCATCTGCCCCTAAAACAGTGGGGCTCTGTTCCTTCATTCCTATGGAAAATAACTGATCTTCATGTCCAGGGACCATGGCCAAAGTTAGAATTTGGCCACTGAGCCTGGCTGGTCTCACGGAACCATCTGCAGCCCTGGGCAGATATTGACTCTGCCAGTGCTGCCATCCTCTCTGCAGTGAGAGAAAAGGACAGAGGAAAGGCACACAAAGGAGCAGAATGAAGACACCGAGGTCAGTGAAGAGGAAGTTGAGTCCCAGATGGGAGGGATGAAGAGTTGCTTTGATCTTGGGGCTGAAAACCTCTGCTAAAGCTATGGAGAAGGATGTCATTGATACATCAGACTCTCTTTTTCCCTATTATGCATTGAAAATAATGGGGAGATGACTTGTTCAGCAAAGACCTCCATGCTAAAGAAAGCAAGTGTTGCAGTAGCTGTGATCTCATGAGAAGTTTGAACAAAGAAAGAGAGCAGAGTGAAGAGACCCTGTGCCCTCAGGGAGAGAAGATCTCTGTTCCCAGAGATGAAGATGATTTCAGAAATAGATGAAGAGAACCTTTGCTCTTAAACAGCTCATCTTTAAACCAATACCCGATAAGTTCACATGGCCCCTAAACACAATTGTGGAAAAAGGTGTGAAAAAATGGGAGGGACTTCACAATTCCAGATTTTTCCAGGAAGCTGCTATCTGTGGAAATGAAAAGCCATAAGATAACTGTTTTCTTCTGGAGAAGTCTCCTTAACATTAAAAAGAGGAATTTCTCTCCTTAATGAACTGAAGAAAGACTATTCTTGAAGTGGTAAACTGACTGAAAATTTTAGGTTTTGTCACTTTACATTGTCAGGTTGTATGGAGAGAGGAAGTACTCTGAAAGTTTTGTTCAGATTCTTATTACTCTTTATTTTAGTTACTATTAATAAACTTTTCTTTATAACCTTTTAAAGTTTGGAGCCCACTTTGCCTTTCTCCTAATCCTATCTCACAGCAGGAAATGAGTAAGTATATTCTAGTGAGTGCACTGGTAATTAGTCAACACTGAACCCAACACACTAATTGATGCATTAACCAAGAAATGGCAAATTGGCAAACCAAAACCACTGCAGAAACTTCCTGATGAACTGCTCCAGACCAGAGGGAAATCAAGGCAGAGCCATGGTTTGTCAGGACTTGCTTGATCCTAATGTGCCTGTGGTACATTTGGAGCTGAGCCCTGGAACCTCAGGGCCTGAGAGGAGATTGCACAAAACTTTCCAGGAGTCAGAAGAAAAACCCAAAGTGTCTCAATACATTCATGGGTCCGACTGAGGTCCATCCCTGACACAGGCTCCTCATGGACTCCTTAGAGGAGAGAACTGGAGGCCAGGATGGCACAAAAACGTCTCAGAGAATCAAAATGCCACAAAAGCCTCTCAGTGGGGAAAGGAAAATCCAAAGTACCTTAAAAAGTTGAGTATCTTAAAGTATTAATGAGCCCCACTGGGTGTAAGTACAAAGCTCTCAAGGGACCCATTACAGCAGATAATTGGGGCCATGACTGCACAAACCTCTCACAAAGTCTGGATCAAAAAGGAAACACCAAGTACCTTAACTGAAGTACCTTGAAGCATTAATGAGCCCACTAAGTATTGTTTCTGACAAAGCCTCTCCAGGGACTAATTATAGCAGATAATTGGAAGCCATGATTGCACAAAGCTCTCAGAGACTCCAAGGCAAAAGTAAAAGCCAAAGTCCTTTGAAAAGCCTGCAGCCCCTGGGAGCATGAAAGAGCCCCCGGGGCCATACCTGACCAAGGCTCCCCAGGGACTCCTTCCAGCAGATCCTTGAGGCCACTGGGATGTGGGCTAGGGGGGGATGCTGAGGGCAGGACCAGGGGCTGACAGTGCCCAGCCTGGCTGGGGCTGTGCCAGGAGGCCCCAGGGCCTCAGGACAAGGTGTCTCCTCACAGCCCTTGGTGGCACAGACCCTGCTGTGCCCCAGGGCACCAAGACTTGCCTTCTCTTTGTCCACACCTATCATCAGTGCCTCCAGATCTCTGCTCTGCCTGGGGCCTGAGGACACTTTCTCACTTGTGTCCCTCAGTGGGACCCATTAAAAGTCCAAGAAACTTTGTAGTTGGATTCTGACTTGGAGTTATGGAGAGGTTTTTGCAGCTCCCTCTCAGGGCCTGATGTTCAGGGCCTGCGCACAAAGCCCCAGAGGCTCATTAAAGTCCTTGTGCTGGGTCTGTGCTGCTGAGCTGGGCTGGGCTCCTGGCACAGAGGGTGAGCCTGGTAACCAAGGAGAGCTTCAAAAGCACATTTCTCTTGGTGAGCAGCTCTTCTCCCAGCCCAGCAGGGCTGGGGCACTGCCTGCAGCCAACCCGGGCACAGCACAGAGGCACAGAGAGCTTCAATCAGTCAGGGCTGGGAAGGGGCTGAGAAGTGCCTGGAGCAGAATCACTGCCAGCCCTTGGCACAGGAACCTCTGGCTGCAGGACAATGCAGCTGCAGCTCCTGCAGTGATCTCCTACAGCTGGAACATCCCAATGCCCACAGACCCTGTGAGTCCATTCTCTGCTGATCTCTTGTGCAGAGCAGCCAGGGGTGCCCAGGGCTGTCCTGCAGAGCAGAGTCCTGCAGCCCAGGGCGCTGTGCTGGGCAGGGACTCTGCTGCCTGCCAGGGACAGCTCTCAGCCGGCCCGGGGAGCTGCTCCCAGCGCTGGCCAGGAGCTGTGGGGGGAAGGAGCCACCCTGAGCAGGGCAGGTGCTGCTGCTGAGAGGGGCTGGCTGGGGCAGGGCTGCTCCCAGCTCCAGGCCAGCCTGGGCACAGCTCCGGAGGACACTTCCCAAAGAAGGTAAGCCTGGGATTGCTGCAAAGGTCAGGAGCTTTCCTGGGAGTGTTTGCAATTTCCTGCTTGGTGCTTGATGGGAAATTTGGGGTGTTGACAAAAAGATTTTTGCTTTTCATACATTTTTCAAATATTCCTAGCCCTGTAAATTACTTTTTTTATACTTACAAAACTGTTATCCTTACTTTACTCTATTAAACTCTTATTTAACTCTATTTAACTACTGTTATATACTTATGGGACTATAATCCTTAATTAACTCTAGTACCTTTCCTAAACTTTCTCTTAGAAATTAGAACAATAAGCTGACTGTCGAAATACATTCCTGAAATACTGCACAGTATTATTATCAAAAAGAACCACCAGAAGAAGATTTTGGGTTTTGAATGTGAGAAGTCATAGAAAAAAGTGGGGCGCAGAAGCCTTTGGACCTACTCCAATGGGTTGACCCAGGAGTGTGTAACTGAGTCAACTGAATCTCCTGTTGGATGTTCGTGTTAAACATCCCAATTAATCAACATTAAAAAATTGTTTAAATCAGGGGCTGGGTGTGCTTCATCCCCCCTGGGACCCCAGGAAACTTCTAATAAAGGTCTGGTTTTTACTTTACTGTTTTAACACTTTTGCAAGGGTTTTTTTTCCTCTTTTCATTACAAACAACAGGGGGATGAGAGAAGCAGAACAGGAATTGAAATCACAGAATCACAGGAAATTCTGAGTTGAAAGGGACACACAGGATCCTCAAAGGAATGTTTGATCATTTACAGGGACTCCAGAACTCTGACTTTGGGTGGTCTGTGTCTCTGCTGGGAGCCTCCCAAAGGGCCTTCAGCCACTCCTCAGCCCTGGGCAGCAGCAGCATCACCTCTGCAGGGCCCAGCAGGGCTCTCCTGAGCTGCCCTTGCCCAGCTGCACACACACCCTGCCCCAGCCAGGGCCCTGCACACAGGCAGGTTTCTGTAGGGCCGGGCCGAGGGCACACAGGGTGGGATGGGCTCTGTGAGCGCTGGCAGGGACAAGGCACCTCTCAGGAGGGAATGTCCAGGCCCAGGGAGATGCTCAGGGAAGGAGACGGGGCTAAACAGAGCAGTGCTGGGGGAACAAACCCATCCAGCCCCTCATCTTCCCTCAGCCACAGGGAATCCTTTACCCCTCACATCTCCCAGTGGCAAACTCTGAGTGCAGCAGGAATGCTGGGGATTTCTGACCTCAGAGAGCCAGCAATGATGTGTGGGTAGGAAAATAATTCCTAAAACCAACTCCTGCCATCTATTTCCCTTAGAAGTGTGAGTCTAGATGGTACCAAGCCTTTCTGCATTATTCCCCTGAAAAGTCCTGAATATCCAAACTTGTCCCTCAGCCACATGGCCACAAACCCAAGGCAGCGGGCAGGGATGGCTCCTCCAGAGACCCCATGAACAGCCCTGGCTGCTCCTGGCACACTCAGCCAGCACAACTGGAGCTCAGGCAGGGACCTGGGGGAAGGTTTTCCCAGAGCAGGAACAAGGGTGGGTGAGTCCCAGCAAGACAGGCTGCAGGGAATGGCCCAGGCTTGGCTCCAAGCAGCCTCTCCTGACTTGTCCCTGTCCTTTCTCCTTAAACAGGTGCCCATGTGCAGCCACAGCAAATGTCCAACAGCAGCTCCATCAGCCACTTCCTCCTGCTGGCACTGGCAGACACGCGGCAGCTGCAGCTCCTGCACTTCTGCCTCTTCCTGGGCATCTCCCTGGCTGCCCTCCTGGGCAACGGCCTCATCATCAGCGCCGTAGCCTGCGGCCACCACCTGCACACGCCCATGTTCTTCTTCCTGCTCAACCTGGCCCTCAGCGACCTGGGCTCCATCTGCACCACTGTGCCCAAAGCCCTGCACAATTCCCTCTGGGACACCAGCACCATCTCCTACACAGGATGTGCTGCTCAGCTCTTTTTCCTTCTGTTCTTCATCTCAGCAGAGTTCTCCATCCTGACCATCATGTGCTACGACCGCTACGTGTCCATCTGCAAACCCCTGCACTACGGGACCATCCTGGGCAGCAGAGCTTGTGCCCACATGGCAGCAGCTGCCTGGGCCAGTGCCTTTCTCTTTGCTCTGTTGCACACAGCCAATACATTTTCCCTGCCCCTGTGCCAGGGCAATGCCCTGGGCCAGTTCTTCTGTGAAATCCCACAGATCCTCAAGCTGTCCTGCTCCAAATCCTATCTTAGGGAACTTGGACTCCTTGCTGTTAGTGCCTGTTTGGCTTTTGGCTGTTTTGTGTTCGCTGTTTTCTCCTATGTGCAGATCTTCAGGGCTGTGCTGAGGATCCCCTCTGAGCAGGGACGGCACAAAGCCTTTTCCACCTGCCTCCCTCACCTGGCCGTGGTCTCCCTGTTTATCAGCACTGCTGTATTTGCCTACCTGAAGCCCCCTTCCATCTCTTCCCCATCCCTGGATCTGGCCCTGTCAGTTCTGTACTCAGTGGTGCCTCCAGCCCTGAACCCCCTCATCTACAGCCTGAGGAACCAGGAGCTCAAGGCTGCAGTGTGGACACTGATGACTGGATGGCTTCAGAACCATTAAACTGCTGGCCAATTTCTGCAAATCACTTGCAATAAAAGTAACATATGGTACTTCTTGTTGGTTTAATTTTGGAGGTTCTCTTTCTTTGTTTTACATTTTAATATTTTCCACAAAGAAATATTATTGTTTGTGCCATTTCTCATTTTGTTTCTCTGCACCTTCCCTGTGGCCACAGACTGTGTCAATGAGGGGCTGCGCTCTCAGTGGCTTTCAAGGAAATAAAGGATCTCCAGCAGAGTTTTCTGCAGAGATGCCTTTTTTTTTTGCCTTCTCTAGAGCTGCAGCAGAGAAGAATGTCTGTGTGCAGAGCTGGGGGCAGATCAGTGCCGGCACAGGAGCTCTGCTTGTGCTGGCCACACCATCCCTGATCCATGCCAGGAGCCATTGGCCTTCTTGGCCACCTGGGCACACGACTGGCTCATGTCCAGCCTGCTGTCCATCAGTCCCTGCAGGTCCCTTTCTGCCTGGCTGCTGTCCAGCCCCTCTGGCCTCAGACTGTGGCTCTGCAGGGGTTGTTGTGGCCAAAGTGCAGGACCCAGCACTTGGACTTGTTAAACCTCACCTTGTTGGATTTGGGCCCTGGATCCAGCCTGTCCAGGACCCTGTGCAGAGCCCTCCTGCCCTCCAGCAGATCAACACTCACACCCAGCTTGGTGTCATCTGCAAAGTTGTCCTTGGTTCCAAAGGGTCCCTCTATGTCACAATGTCCCTTTGGTTACACCAGGCCCTGCGCTGTCACACTTGTCTCCCTGGTTCCATGGGGCCCCAAAATGTGACAATAGACTCCTTGGTTCCATGGGGCTTCACAGTGTCACAATGTTCCTGTTGGTGCCGCAGTTTCACAGTGGCCCATTGGTTTCATGGGTCCCCAGGATGTCTTCTTTTTGTGTCCAGCCAAACCTCCCCTGGTGCAGCTGAAGGCTGTGTCTTCTTGACCTGCCCTCCAGCAGATCCACACTCACACCCTGCTTGCTGTCACCTGCAAATTTAGTGATGGTGGGCTCGATCCCCTCACCCAGATCATCAGTGAAGATGTTAAACAGGACTGGGCCCAACACAGGTCCCTGGGGGACAGCACCAGGGACTGGACACCAGCTGGGTGCAGCACCATCCCCACCCCTCTCTGGGCCCAGCCTCCAGCCAGCTCTTCCATCTCCCAGCCAGGAGGGAACCTGCCCAAGCAATGGGCTGCAGCTTTTCCAGGGAATGCTGTCAGAGACAGTGTCAAAGGCTCTGCTGAAGTCCAGATGGACACATCCACACCCTTTCCCACATCCACAGGTTGGTCACCTGGTTATAAAAGGAGATCAGGTTGCTCAGGCAGGACCTGCCTATCTGAAATCCATGCTGGCTGGCTTTGACCCCTCGGCCATCCTGTGGGTGCCCTGTGGTGGCTCTTAAGGTGATCTGTTCCATAACCTTGCCGGGCACCGAGGTCAGGCTGACAGGCTTGGAGTTCCCCAGATCCTCCTGCCAGCTCTTCTTGGGGATGGGCTCACACTGGCACCTCCAGTGCTCTGGGACCTCCCATGCTCTGGGACCTCCCTGATGAGCCAGGACTGATGGTAAAAGATGGGGAGAAGCTTGGGGAGCTCATCCACCAGCCCCCTCATCCCCCTAGGATGGATTCCATCCCATCCCATACACCTGTGAGCATCTGAGTGGCTCAGCAGGTCACCAGCTGCTCCCTCCTAGATTACAGGGGGCTGTTCTGCTCCCTGTGCCCATCTACCAGCTCAGGAGAACTCTTGTCCAGAGGACAACCTCTCCTAATACTGAAAATTGATACAAATAGGGTGTTATGTAGTTTTCCCTTTTCCTTATTTTTAATTAGTGTATTTTCCACTGCATCCAAAAAAGAGTAGTGGTTCTCCTTATCCCATGTTTTGCTATTAATTTATTCATAAACACATTTTTCATTATTTTTCACAGAAGTGGCCAGGTTAATCTCTAATTGAGATTTCATCTCTTTGCTTTTTTCTTTTCTGCATGACCTAACAACATCCTTAAAAAATTCCTAAATTGCCTGACCTTCTGCCCAAAGTTGATGCACCCTCTTCTTTCCTGTGTGTTCCCACAAAAGCTCCATGGGCAGCCAGGACAGTCATTTTCCCCACCAGCTCATCTTTTGCCACACTGGGACAAGCTGATCCTTCCCCCTTAAGATTACTTTCTGGAAATGTCTCCATCCTCCCTGGACCCCTTTGTTTTTAAGGGCTGTTTCCCTTTAAAAAATCAGTACCTGATTTGGTAGTCCCCAAATCAGCATCCTAAATAGGCCAAAGTCTGCCCTTCCTAATTCCAGTGTGGAAGTTTTGTTGCTGCCCCTCCTTCTTTCACAGATCATTGAAAATTTGATCATTTCAATGGTCACTGTGCCCCAGGCAGCCTCCAACCCCCACATCTGCCACCAGTCCTTCTCTGTTTGTCAACAGCAGGAGACAGAGCTTTCCTTTAGAGTGGGAGTGTTACCAAAAATTGGGTAAAACAGAAAACTCCTTAACACCAGTGCAGCATTACAAAGCAGCATTCTTTTTTTCAGGGATGCACGGGGGATAGCTCCTCCCAGAGCCGAGCATGCTGAGTACAGGAAACTTTCTGTTCATTTTCTGTATTTTGCACACATATTCATTGATCCTGCTCGACTAAACACACATCTGATAATCATTACCCCAATCTAATTAACATATTTTCCCTCCCCTTTACCCATGCGTTCTTCTCTCCCGGGGGTCTCCCTGGTGGTCCCTGGTGGTCGTGGACCCCAATGTTCCTGTGGGCCTGGCTGAGCCGGCAGGACACTGAGGCTGGTGAACTTCCAGTTCCCCTTCTGCCACAATGGGCATTGTTTGGTTTCCATAGGCCTGGGGTTTTGGAGAACAAGCTCCAGGTATCAGCTCACCTGGTGGAGACAATTTATCATCTTGGTAACATGAGGTGACAGAGTGGGCTCTGAAATCACAGATTGGGTTATTTGAGGTCATTGAGAAGCTACAGCATCATAGACTGTGTCTGTGACATCACAGACCCAGCTGTGACATCACATGACAGAGGTCTGACATCACAGAGCAGACTATGACATCAGAGAGTTGGCTGTGACATCAGAGATGAGCTGTGTGACATTAGAAAATGGGGTGTGACATCACAAAGCAAGCTGGGACATCACAGGACAGCTCTGACATCATAGAGCAGACTCTGACATCACAGATTTTGCTGTGACATTACAGGGTGGCTCTGTGGCAACACAGAATTGTTTGTGGCAAAATCACAGAATGGATTGTGGCATCAGAGACCAGCTGTGTGACATTAGAGATATGGCTGTGACATCCCAGAGGGGCTGTGACATCACAGAGGGGCTGTGTGACATCCCAGGAGGGCTGTGTGAGGTCACTGGCTTGGACACTCCACCCCAGCTCCCACTCACATTTTCTCCCAACAAGTCCAATGCTGTCCATGCCCAGCAGGGTCCCTGTCCCCCGTATCCCCCCAGTCCACCTGGAGCCACAGCCTCCACCAAAGGATGTCCCACAGGATCCACCCCAGAGCCTGACATGGGGACAAGGGCCAGGACTGTGTGACCAGGACATCAAGGACGTGGATTATCCAGGTTCCTGTGGCCTGGGTTGGGTTCCCCAGGGCAGGAATGATGTCTGGCAGCTGGAGCAGGGTTGGGGAAGGGTCTCCAAGGTGGGGCTGGAGCCCCTGGGCTGTAAGCAGAGCCTGAGAGAGCTGGGCTTGTCCAGCCCAGAGCAGGGAAGGCTGAGGGGCTCCTCATCCCAGCCTGGCAGTGCCAGTGAGGAAGGGATGGAGAACAAAGAGCCAGGCTCTTCACCGGGGGGCCTGGTGGGAGACAGAAGCCAATGGGTGGAAGGGGAAAGTGGGGAGATCAGCCAGGCCAGGAGGAGATGAAATGAGTCAGGCTGGTTTCAGCATTTCCTCAACACCAAAAGTACTCTGACCTCCCTTCTCCATCCACCACTGGCAGCTTTGTAAATCAGGAATTGTTTGAGCTGTTTTTCCCCCACTCCAGGACAAGCATCCTGATACAAGAACTTAAATGTGTTTATATCTATCACAGAACCACGTTTGTCTGAAATTCATTCTAGCAGGGAAATCACTTGTGCATGGTGGACTCATCAGACACTGCTGGGACGTTGCACATAGCTCAGGGAAGAGCGTGATTGTTATTAAACTGTGTCCTGCTAACTATGGTATGTTGACAATGAAGAGAAACGTTCTATGTCTCTGAGTCTCACCAGTACCTGACCCCCAAAGGACACAAACCTGATGAGTTGTGGTTCCCACTCCAGTGGTGGCACTTGGAGCTCCCTCCATGCCCAGAGCAGAGCTCCCTTGTCCCAGAAAGTCCCTGGCAATGCAGGGATGAAGGAAACAGGACAGGCTGTGGGGATCCAGGGCAGGGCATGGCCAGGGATTTGGGGTGGTTTTGAGCCCAGGGCAGGACCCGGCCCTTGGACTTGGTGAACCTCATCCCGTTGTCCTGGGCCCATGGCTCCAGCCTGTCCAGATCCCTCTGCAGAGCTTCCTGCGCTCCAGCACAGCCACACTCCCACCCAGCCTGGGCACCCCTGGAACTGACTGAGGGTGCCCTTGATGGCCTTGTCCAGATCAGCAATAAAGAGATTTCACTGACCTGGCCTCAGTCCTGAGCCCTGGGGATACCCCTGGATGTGACTCCATTCCTCAGCTCCTCTGAGTGCCAGGGCTTGGATGAGGAAATGGTGAGCAGGGGTGGGTACAAAGTGTTATTGATTGTCAGCCATGAAGAGTCTTGATTTTCATATCTGTTCAGACTGCATTAAGAGGTGCTGGGCGTCAATATCAATTGGACATTGCTGATATCAATGTATAAACAGGAAAAGAAAACTTATCAGGACAAAATAATTCTCTCCGCACTGTTTTCAATATAGTCTATCCACTTTGAAGACATTTCTGAAATCTGTCTAATTAACTACAAAAGAATTGAGGACTTGAATTATTCTCAGAGGCTTTTCTTGTTTCAGGTGATTTGAATGAATGTTTATGAGCTTTTCTCACTGAATTCCTGAACTGAAGAGCTCAAGAAAGAAGAGGCCTCTGGAGTAGGAAAATTCATCAGCAACCTCCAAGTGGCTGAGGATCCAGTCCCATCAGAGCAGCCATGAGCAGAAATGGGCACAGCTTTGTGGCTGCCCCAGCTCTGGGCTGGGCCCTGGGCCTGGAGCAGGAGCAGCTCTGGAGGGCCCCAAGGCCGGGGCTCTTGTGCTGGCCTGGGCAGAGGGGATGGCAGGAGGGGCTGCAGAGCTCTCAGCACCTCAGGCAGAGGGGAGCAGGGCAGCCAGGGAGCTCCTCTGGCCTTGGCCCAGCCCCTTCCCCCACGGCTGGGGCTGAGTCCTGGCTGAGCTGCAGCTGCTGCTGTGCCCTTGGCAGGGGCTGAGGCCGTGGGGCCAGTGCCCAGAGCAGCCTGGCCTGAGCAGAGCTGTGGGGCCAGAGCCGGCTGGGCTGTGCTGGGGAGAGGCCCTTGGTGCTGCCCAGAGCTCAGGGCAGCTGGCAGAGCTGGCCGGGAGCTGGGCTGGGCTGGGAGAGCCTGGCACAGAAACCATCAGTGTCCATCCCAGCCTGGCTGAGCGTGCAGGGGCAGGACTCAGCCCAGGCCTTGTGGGGCAGGGCCAGCACCTGGGCAAGGCATTGAAAAGAGGCAAGAGCCCGAGAGAGGAGGCTGCTCTGCGCCCTTGGGCATGGACAGAGCAGGGAGGGGGGCCAGGACATTTGTCAGGGCCAGCCTCTGTCTGTCCCAGCCCTGGGCAGCCCTGGCTGCTGAGCCCAGCTCTGCCCTGGGCTGAGTTTTGGTCGTGGCCCAGCTCCATCCTCCTGCAGGGCTCAGGGCTGTTCCCGGCCATGGCCAGCCCTGGCCGGCCTCTCTGCTGGCCCCGAGGCCCGCAGAGCCCGGGGCAGGGCTGTCTGTGCAGCCCCACAGGTGCCCTGGGCTGGGCAGGAGCTGGCAGAGGCTGCCCAGCAGGGAGGCCATGGGGCACAGAGCCCCAGGGCTGCCAAGGGCCCCACAGCACAGGGGCCGTTCCCAGCCGCAATGCTCCTGTCCTGGGCTGGGCTGCACAGGGGCTGTGGCACCATGGCTGGGCCAGCACAGGGCCACAAAGGGGCCACGCAGCCGCTGCCGGGGCTGGCAGCAAGGCCGGGCACAGACAAGGAATTGCTGAGCATGGCCTGCGCTGGCCAGGGCTGGCTGTGCCAAAGGCAGAGCTCAGCTGCCCTTGGCGGCTGCAGGAACACTCAGGAGCCCAAAGAGCCTCCATGGCTGTGCTGGAGACCAAGGCTGGAGCAGGGAAATGC
The DNA here is from genome assembly GCA_003676055.1 of Chloebia gouldiae. Taxonomy (NCBI): domain Eukaryota; kingdom Metazoa; phylum Chordata; class Aves; order Passeriformes; family Passeridae; genus Chloebia; species Chloebia gouldiae. The sequence continues at coordinate 638 of QUSF01000649.1, read as the reverse complement.
AGGGCTGCTGCGCCATGGGGACCGCATGGAATTCCAGCACACACCTCAGCTCTCTGATGGTCCCGGCACTGTGCTGGGCCCTGTTTCACACTGGAGCAGAGCAGATGTTGATGGCACAGGTCCCTGTGGGGCTGGAAGGGACCTGCAGCTTGCAAGGTGCTCTGCTGTCCCTCAGCTCCTCTCTGAGAGATCCAATCCCAGCTTGGCCCCTGAGGGCACAATTGGCATTGCGTGTTCACAGGCATAAAGCTGATGTCTGCCCAGAAAGGTGCCAAGGTTTTGATAGCTTTACACTTCATAGTATGCAAGCACATTTTTGTATCTGTGTCACTTGACTACTTTAAAGAAATGGCAAAGTTTTCCCTTTAGGGACATGAATTTCTTAGAGGTGTACAAATGGCAGGAAACGAAATCCTGATCTTGCCTTCTTCTTGTATCACCAATATTCTGTTGATTCTTTCCCCTCCCTCTTCCTCCAGATTTTCCAGCTCCCCTGTTTAAATGGCCATGTCTAAGGACATCTCTTCACTAGACCAGCTGCATCTATGTCCTTCCCATTGCAACCAGATTTCCTCCTCCAGATGCTTCTGGTCATTAAAGGGCCTCTCAACTAACTGGTTTCATGCTTTGAGCTTCAG
>QUSF01000648.1:0-25090 GCA_003676055.1 Chloebia gouldiae | reverse complement strand
GTACCGCCCCCATCTGTCCCATCAGTGTCCCCCGGACCCTCCGGGATCTCCAAGTGCCCTCAGCGCCCATTCGGGACCCCCAAAATTTCACTGGCAAAGTACAAAAAACCAAGAAACTTTGGAAAAGCATTTAATACAAATCCAATGCAACATAAAACAGTTGTCATAGCAGTAACTTCATTCACTCAGCCCATTTAGCCTGGAAAGCCTTAAACACTTAAGTTGTTCAGGTACCCAAAAGTGTTCCATAGAAGGAGCATTAGAAGGAGAGGAAAGAGAGGCAGAGACAGAAAGACAAAAGCTCCATAGAAAGACACACATGTGGCTCCCAGCTCCTGGGGTTCCAGTGTGGGTGAGACACAAACCCCAGAAGAAGGCAGAGACCATACCAGGGCTGACCTTGTGCCCCTTCGTTTTAAGCACCTGGGCCTTCGTGGGCCTCCCCCAGCTGGAACTTCTGATTGCTCGGGTGTTCAGAGCTGGGTTAGCACTGTCCCAGCTGTGTGACATATCAACAGCTCAGCCCAAGGTGTCTGGGGACATTGATCTCATCCAGCCTCTGACAGCGACCGTGGTGACACTGGGGAACCTCATGGAACCATGGGTCAGTTGTGACGCTGTCTGGACCTCGTGGAATCAGAGGATACCATTGTGAAACTCCCATGGAACCAAGGGCCCAAGCACGGAGGAACCATTGTGACACTGTGGGACCTCATGGAACCAAGGGAACATGGGACAGGCTGATGCCTTAAGTTTTAGCTTTCATATTTTCGTATTTTTGTATTTTCCTTGTTCTGTCCAGCATTAAACTCTAAACTTCATACAGAGTGTCAGCAAGTTCTCTTCACAGTGTAGTCAGACAAAACAATCCTGTTACAGCCCAAGAACCAAGGACACTGCTGCAGCTTCAGGCCCAAAAAGTGAAAACAACAGCAAATTGAGGAGAGCAGACTGGGAGGATGGGACTGCATAACCTGAAGGTGTAATTGGACAGTTAACCCCAATATGTAAATGAACCAAAACTTGTAAAAGTGTGAAAATATGTGACCTGGCGTCCATCCTGGGTGTACCCTCAGCCAGGCCCCTGTACTGCCCCAGGTGAATCCTTTGAAGGCCTTTTTAATAAATCCCCACTTTATTCCTGTAACACTGTCCAGCCTCTGCTCTAGGTGGCCTCTCAAGGCATCAAGGCCTGGCTGGCTGGGCCACCTGGGGGCCACCTGACAGGTCCAGCTGGCCTTGGCATGTCAAGGGCTGCTGCTTGTCAGCCCCTGGAGCACTGGGGCTCTGTGCTCTCCTTCCTGTGGAAAGAACTCTCCTTCTCCTCCAGGTGCCACAATTTGGATTCCTCCTCTTATTTTGCATCTATGCAAAGATTGTTCCCAGATGAAATCTGCCAGGACAGACAGATCTGGCTGGCTTGGCCACCCAGGGGCCACCTCTCATCTGCATTTGAGACACTGGGACCCTGTGCTTTTCTTTCTTATGGGAAAAAAAGCACCTTTCATATCCAGGCACCCATGGCCAAAATTGGGAATCTGCCTCCAGGATTCCCTATGTCGAAGGATTTCTCCCAGATGAAAGCTTCCAGGAGGGACAAGTCTGGCTGGCCTTGGTTTCCAAAGAGCTGATTCTTATCTGCCTTTGAAACACTGGGGCTTTGTGCTTTCATTTCTGATGAAAAGAACTCTTCTTCCTGCCCAAGTGCCCATGGCCAAAACAGAGATCCAACCTTCAAAATTCCGAATATCCAAGGACCTCTCCCAGATGAAAGGTGCCAGGAAGAGACAGGTCTGACTCTCTTGGCCTATGGTGACCACCTCTCATCTTCTTCCAAAACACCTGGGCTTTGCACTTTTCTTTCCTGTGGGAAAAACCATCCATCTCGACCAGATGCCCATGGCCAAAGTTGGGGATCCTCCTCCAGAATTCCCTAGATCCAAAGGTTTCTCAGTGCCGAAAGCTGCCAAGACAAATGGGTCTGGCTGGCTCAGCCTCCCAGGAGCCTTCTCTCTCTGCTTCTGCCATTGAAACACTTGAGCTCTGTGCTTTCCTTCCTATGGAAAGGAACTGTCCTACTTACAAATGCAGAAATAGCTGAAATTGGGGTTACACCTCCAAAATTCCGTATATCCAAGGGTTGCTTTCAGACAAAAAAATACCAGAAGAGAGAGTTCTACCTTAGGCTTCTTAGAGGCTGCCTTAGGCCTCTGGTGGCCTCTTTTCATATGGCCGTGAAACACTAGTGATCTGTACTTTTCTTCCTATAAAAAAGAACTGTCCTTTTCCTCCAGGTGTCCATGTCTGAAACTGGGATCTCACCTCTAAAATTCCCTGTATCCAAGGGTTGCTCCCAGCCAAAATCTGCCAGTACCATCAAGGCTGGCTGGCCTTGGCCTCTGGTGGCTGCTCCTGCCACACTGGGGCTCGGTTCTTTCCTTCCCATGGAGATCACTGTGACACTGTGGGCACCTCATGGAACCAAGGGGATCATTGTGGCACCACTGGAGCCCATAGAACCAAGGGGCCATGGTGACACTGCGGGGCTTCCTGGGCCCAGAGACCCCAGAGACTCTGTGGGGCCTGATGGAACCATGGAGACCCTTCTGGCCCTTCAGGGCCTGGTGTCACCAAGGGGGCATTGTGACACCTCAGGGCCTCCTGGAAGCAAGGGGCCATTGGGACACTGTGGGGCCCCGTGGAAGCGCAGGAACATGGACCAGGTGTGGCTGGCTTGGCCTCCCAGGGGCCACCTGACAGGTCTGGCTGATCTTGGGATGTCAAGGGCTGCCTCTCATCAGCTCCTGGAGCACTGGGGCTCCATGCTTTCCTTGCTATGGAGAAGAACTGTCCATCTTTTCAGATGCCCATTGCCAAAATTGGTATCCTCCTTAAAAAATTTCCTATACGCAAGAGTATGTCTCAGAAAAAACCTGCCAGCGCTGGCTGGCCTTTGCTCTGGTGGTCACCTCTCATCTGCCCCTAAAACAATGGTGCTCTGTTCCTTCCTTCCTGTGAAAGAACTGGTCTTCAAGTCTAGGGCCCATGGCCAAAATTAAACTTTGGCTTCCTAAATTCTGTTTATCCAAGGATTGCTCCCAGAATAAAGTAGCCAGGTCAGACAGGTCAGGCTGGTCCTGTCCTCTGGTGATTTTTTTAGAATCTGAGCAGAATGTTTTCATTTGAAAGCACCTTGGAGAGGGCCCAGAGATCTCCCAAGGTTGGGTTTTGAGGCCTCGGGCACTTGACCACTATATACGGACAAAGGAGCTCTGTGCTCTGTGCTGAGGTGGTGGTTTTGCATTACAGAAGTGATGTCCTGAGAGAAGCTGCTAGCAGTTTCCTCCGTGTCTGACAAACAAATCAATCAGTAATTAGATTTCAGAGCTGGCAATCTGTTAAACCTCTAAGGACACTGCAGATGGCTCTGTGCAGACCCAAGTTAAAGATGAGAAAGCCTGGCTGGGTCTCTTTCCCTTCTGGCCCCAAAGAGGTGCCAAGGCTGGCCCAGCCCCGTCTCGGCCGGGACGGCCGGGCAGCTCCTGCCGTGGGGCCAGGCCCCTTCCCAGGGAGCCGCCAGGCGCCATCAGCTGCCGGGCAAGGCAGGGGAGGCCGCGGGGCCAAGGCCAGGCCGTGGCTGCGGGTGCTGACATCTGGCCGCTCCCGAGCCCTGCCCCGCCGCCAGCCCGGGCCCAGCCAGGATCTGCCGGGCCTCAGGAGATCTGGGCCGGCTTGGCCAAGGCTCTGCCGCCCTTGGGGTTTGCCTGCAGCCAGCGGGCAGGGGGAGGAGAAGCCATCGGCCCCAGCCGTGCTGCTGCTGGGCTCTGGCCTGGCTGCTGAGATCCTGGCCCTGCCCCAGCACGGCCCAGCCTGACACAGCCCCAGCGCAGCCGCTGCAGAAACCTCCATGGTAAAACAGCTCCGGCCGCAAGGACCCAGCCCGGCCGAGCTCACGGAACCATCTGCAGCCCCGGGCAGATATTGACTCTGCCAGTGCTGCCATCCTCCCTCCAGTGAGAGAAAAGGACACAGGGCAGGCACACAGAGGAGCATCATGAAGACACCAAGGTCACTGAAGAGGAAGTTGAGTCCCAGATGGGATGGATGAGGAGATGCCTTGATCTTGGGGCTGAAATCCTCTGCTAAAGCTATGGAGAAGGATGTCACTGATACATCAGACTCTCTTTTTCCCTATAAGGCATTGAAAACAATGGGGAGATGACTTGTTCAGCAAAGTCTTCCGTGCTAAAATAAGTAAACGTTACAGTAGCTGTGATCACATGAGGGGTTTGAACAGAGAAAGAGAGCAGAGTGATGAGACCCTGTGTCCTCATGGAGAGAAGATCTCTGTTCCCAGAGATGAAGATGATTTCAGAAATAGAAGAATATAACTTTTGCTCTTAAAAAGCTCATCTTTAAACTAATACCCCATAAGTTCACATGGCCCATAAACACAGCTGTGGGAAAGGCTGTGAAAAAATGAGAGGGACTTGACAATTACAGATTTTTCCAGGCAGCTGCTATTTGTAGAAATGAAAAGCCATGAGATAACTATTTTCTTGTGGAGAAGTCTCCATAACATTAATAAGACAAACTTCTCTCTCTAAGTGAAGAAAGACTATTCTAGAGGTGGTAAACCGACTGAAAATTTTAGGGTTTGTCTCTTTACATTTTCATGTTGTATGGAGAGGGGAAGTATTCTGAAAATTTTGTTCTGATTCCTATTACTCTTTCTTTTAAGTACTGTTAAACTTTTCTTTACACCCTTTAAAATTTTGAGCCTACTTTGCCTTTCTTCTACTCGTATCTCAGAGCAGGAAATGAGTAAGTATATTCTAGTGTGTGCACTGGTAATTAGCCAACACTGAACACACCACATGAATTGATGCATTGGCCAAGAAATCTCAAATTGGTGAACCAAAATCACTACAGAAACTTCCTGATGAACTGCATTAGAGCAGATGGAAATCAAGTCAGAACCATGGTTTGTCAGGACTGGCTTGATCCCAATGAGCCCCATGGTGCATTTGGAGCTGAGCCCTGGAACCTCAGGGCCTGAGAGGAGATTGCACAAAACTTTCCAGGAGTCAAAGTCAGAAGAAAACTCTAAACTGTCTCAAAGCATTAATGGGACCCATTGAGGTCCATCCCCAACACAGGCTCCTCAAGGACTCTTTGGAGGAGAGAATCGGAGGCCAGGATGGCACAAAAAACTCTCAGTGTGGAAAAGAACATCCAAAGTACCTGAAAAAAGTTGAGTATCTCAAAGCAATAATGAGCTCCACTGAGTGTCAGTGAAAAGTCTGAGTCTCAAGGGACTCCTTAAAGCAGATAATTGGAGCCAAGATTGCACAAAACTCTCACAGAATCTGGATCAAAAGGAAAACACCAAGTACCTTAAAAGAACTGAAGTACTTTGAAGCATTAAGGAGCCCCACTGAGTGTTGTTCCTGACAAAGCCTCTCCAGGGACTAATTACAGCATATTATGGGAGGCCATGATTGCACAAAGCTCTCAGAGACTCCAAGGGAAAAGCAAAAGCTAAAGTCCTTTGAAAAACCTGCAGTCCCTGGGAGCATGAAGGAGCCCCCAGGGCCATTCCTGACCAAGGCTCCCCAGGGACTCCTTCCAGCAGATCCTTGAGGCCACTGGGATGTGGGCTAGGGGGGGATGCTGAGGGCAGGACCAGGGGCTGACAGTGCCCAGCCTGGCTGGGGCTGTGCCAGGAGGCCCCAGGGCCTCAGGACAAGGTGTCTCCTCACAGCCCTTGCTGGCACAGATCCTGCTGTGCCCCAGGGCACCCAGACTTGGCTTCTCTTTGTCCCCACCTGTCATCAGTGCCTCCAGTTCTCTGCTCTGCCTGGGGCCTGGGGACACTTTCTCAGTCGTGTCCCTCAGTGGGACCCATTAAAAGTCCAAGAAACTTTCGAGCTGGATTCTGACTTGGAGATCTGGAGAGGTTTCTGCAGCTCCCTCTCAGGGCCTGATGTTCAGGGCCTGAGCACAAAGCCCCAGAGGCTCATTAAAGTCCTTGTGCTGTGTCTGTGCTGCTGAGCTGGGCCGGGCTCCTGGCACAGAGGGTAAGCCTGGTAACCAAGGAGAGCTTCAAAAGCACATTTCTCTTGGTGAGCAGCTCTTCTCCCAGCCCAGCAGGGCTGGGGCACTGCCTGCAGCCAGCCCGGGCACAGCACAGAGGCACAGAGAGCTTCAATCAGTCAGGGCTGGGAAGGGGCTGAGAAGTGCCTGGGGCAGAATCACTGCCAGCCCTTGGCACAGGAACCTCTGGCTTCAGGACAATGCAGCTGCAGCTCCTGCAGTGATCTCCTACAGCTGGAACATCCCAATACCCACAGACCCTGTGAGTACAACTCTGAGTATTTCTGGTGCAGGGCAAGTGAAATGCTCATGGAGCTCTGACATGCTGAGGGGTTCTAATCAGTCACAGAATATTTCCAAGACAAGGATTTTGATAAAAATGAGGAGACTTCATAAGACTTTGTATTCAGTTTTGTACTACTGGAGGATGACAGGGAAGGGGGATAACTATTAAAGGGAGATTATGAATTTTGACACATGCCTGAGACATCTGAACTATTACTTTTAGTGATCAGTAGCTTCACAGGTGTTTCCTAATGTGCTTTCAGCCACTCTGCCCATGGACAGCAGCAGCATCACCTTTGCTGCTGGAGCCATCAGGCTCAGTCTGAGCTGTCCTTTCTCCAAGCTGCAAACAAAACCTGCCCCCAGCCAGTGCCCTGAAAAGAGGCAGGGTTTTGTCAAGCCAAGGAGAGTGCACAGAGATTTGGGGTCTGGGAGTGCTGGCAGGGAGAGATCAGGCACAAGGAAACACCTGCAGGAGGAAAATCTCCAGGAAGGAGAGAGGAGATCAGGGAAGGAGAGAAAACAAAACCCAGAAATGCTGTAGCAGGGAGAATTTAGAGATGTCCAGTGGATCCCGTCCAGTGCAGCCCCTCCCTCTGCACAAGCCCTCTCCCTCCTGTGCCCCCAGCCAAGCCTCTGCCTTCAGGGCCAGGGCTTCAAGGCGTGCAGCCCCTCCTGTGCAGGCAGAGCTGCTGCACAGCCAAGGGGCAGCTCTGCAGACCCAGGCCCAGTTCCTTCTGCAGAGCACAGGGCTGGGAGCAGCTGCTGGCACTGGGGGCTCTGGCAGGGGCACAGCTGGCTCAGGATGACACAGCTGTCCCCAGTGCCCGGCTCTGGGCAATGCTGGCAGTGCAGCCAGGGAAGGAGCTTCACTTCCCTTCATCCAGTGCCATCAGAAGGACACTTGGAAGTCTCCCTGGGATTTCAGTCCAAGCTGGGAACTTCAATCCAGGGTGCAAATCTGTGCTAGAGCATCTTTGAGTCATTAGATTGACGGGGAAAGGCAGAGGTGTTGTGAAACTGAAAATGCTGCTGGGTTGGTGAAATGAGCAATGTGAGTCTTTGGCTCCAAATGTGGAGCTGGACTGTGGTCCATCCATCTGATCTCAGCAGTACCTGGGGGTTTTTAGGGGAAGCATGGGAGGGTGATCACCTTCCAGCTGAGAAAAGTTAAAGCTCCGAGAAATATTAATAGATCCGAATGACAGACCATCTCCCCTCAATCTCGTCTCATCCCTTTGCCTCACGGAATGTGCTCTGTTCTCCCTTGGGGAAGCAGAAATGCAGACATTTTGATATCCAACAATACTGGGAAAAATATTGGGGAACTTATAAAAAAAACCCCAGAACTCATAAACACAAAAGTGTGTCCATATGTGCTCCAGAAAAGGGTGTATGGGAAATGGCTTTGATTTTGGTTACAGGTATCTCCTCTAACTACTCACTGTCTTTTTTCCCATGGCAGAACATAATGGCCAGTCACAGCAAATGTCCAACAGCAGCTCCATCAGCCACTTCCTCCTGCTGGCACTAGAAGACACGCGGCAGCTGCAGCTCCTGCACTTCTGCCTCTTCCTGGGCATCTCCCTGGCTGCCCTCCTGGGCAACGGCCTCATCATCAGCGCCGTAGCCTGCGGCCACCACATGCACACACCCATGTTCTTCTTCCTGCTCAACCTGGCCCTCAGCGACCTGGGCTCCATCTGCACCACTGTCCCCAAAGCCCTGCACAATTCCCTCTGGGACACCAGCACCATCTCCTACACAGGATGTGCTGCGCAGCTCTTTTTCTTTCTCTTCTTCACTGGAGCAGAGCTTTCCATCCTGACCATCATGTGCTATGACCGCTACGTGTCCATCTGCAAACCCCTGCACTACGGGGCCCTCCTGGGCAGCAGAGCTTTTGCCCACATGGCAGCAGCTGCCTGGGCCAGTGCCTTTCTCAATGCCTTCATGCACACGACCAGTACCTTTTCTCTACCCCTGTGCCATGGAAATGCCCTGGGCCAGTTCTTCTGTGAAATTCCACAAATCCTCAAGCTCTCCTGCTCCAAATCCTACCTCAGAGAACTTGGGATCATTACTGTTACTGCGTGTTTCGGACTTGGTTGTTTTGTGTTCATTGTTTTCTCCTATGTGCAGATCTTCAAGGCTGTGCTGAGGATCCCCTCTGAGCAGGGACGGCACAAAGCCTTTTCCACCTGCCTCCCTCACCTGGCCGTGGTCTCTCTGTTCCTCAGCACTATTATGTTTGCTTACCTGAAGCCCCCCTCAATGTCCTCCCCATCCCTGGATCTGGCCGTGTCAGTTCTGTACGCAGTGGTGCCTCCAGCCGTGAACCCCCTCATCTACAGCCTGAGGAACCAGGAGCTCAAAAATGCAGTGAGGAGACTGATGACTGGATGCTTTCAGGAACATTAAACTGCTGGGCAATTTCTGTGAATCACTTGTAATAAAAGTCATTTTTGATACTTCTTCTTGCTTTGGTTGTGAAATTTTTGTTTGTTTCGTTTAGTTTTTTCATATTGTCCACAATAAATACAATTGTCTGTGCCATTTCTCATTTTTGGTGGCTCTAAAGGTGTCTCTAATGGTGTCCCAGCAGAGTTTTCTGCAGAGATGCCCTTTTGTTGCCTTCCCTGGAGCTGCAGCAGCAATGTCTGTGTGCAGACCTGGGGCAGATCAGTGCTGGCACAGCAGCTGTGCCCAGTAGCAGCGGCACTTGGTGCTGCCAGTGCTGCTCCCGTGGCCCTGCCCCGCTGCCCTGGTGGCCCTGGTGTTGCTGCAGGGCCGGAGTGCTCTCGGGGCCGGGCACAGTCCTGGGGGTGGCAGTGCCCGGGCTGCAGCAGGGACAGGCCATGGGCACTGCTGGGGCAGCGCTGACGCCTCAGGCCAGGCCCTGGGGGCTCCAGGCTCCTTGCCCAGTCTCTCTCAAGAACACGGCCAGGCCAATGCTCAGCACAGAAAACCCCCGAGAGCAGCCCCAGGCTGGTGCTGTGGGGACATGAACCTGAGGCAGCACAAATGCCATCAGCCCCTGGGGCCAGGAAGGGCTGGGGGACACCAGGGAAACCACTCAGCTTTGTCCTGGCCTCTGCAGTCAGGCAGAAAGTTTGTTCCCATCAGCTGGGAGTTTCCTGTCCCACTGCAGACGCTGTTGCTCAGAGCCAGGGCTGCCTGGCAGCCACCCCCAAACTGCCCTGAGCATTTCCTTGGCTTCCCCTTTGCTTTCTTTACTCTTCCTGCTACAAATTTCTTCCTCTTGCCCAACCCTGTTCCCTCCCCTGCACACAGCCCATCCCTGTTTGCCCTTTCCTCTCTGGCCCCACTCCCCAGTGAAGTTCCTGACTTGGCACCATGGGAACGTCCCTTGGGGAGCAGGATCATCCCACAAGTGCTGCAGGAATTGTCTGCAGGCTTCTGCAGTGCCTGGTGCTGCTCCCTTGCCAGAGGCAACCCAGGCCAGGGGGGCACATCTGGGCTGCTGTGTCTGGCTGTGGGGCTCCCTGTTCTGGGCAGTGAGGAGGAGCTGCAGAGGCTCTGCAGGACTGACAGGATGGGCTTTGGGGCTGTGAGGAGAAGCTGAGGGACCTGGCCTGCTGCTGCTTCTGAAGAGGAGGCCCAGGGCTTCTCCTGCAACTGCCCCAAGGATGGTTTCAGAGATCCACAGAATCAGCAGGGTTGGAAAAGAAATTGGGATCATCAAATCCAACCTCTGCCCTGACACCACCTTGTCTCCCCTGAGCCTCCTCTTCTCTAGGATCAACAACCCCAGCTCCCTCAGCTGCTCCTCACAGGACTTGTGCTCCAGACCCCTCACCAGCCTTGTTGCCCTTCTCAGGACATGCTCCAGCCCCTCCATGTCCTTCCTAAATTGGGGGCCCAGACCTTGTAAGAGCACTTGAGCTGCTGCCCGACCAGTGCTGAGCACAGGGGAAGAATCAGTGCCCTGCTCCTGCTGGCCACACCATTCCTGATCCAGGCCAGGAGCCATTGGCCTTCTTGGCCACCTGGGCACACGGCTGGCTCATGTCCAGCCTGCTGTCCATCAGTCCCTGCAGGTCCCTTTCTGCCTGGCTACTGTTCAGCCCCTCTGTCCCCAGCCTGTAGCGCTGCAGGGGTTGTTGTGGCCAAAGTGCAGGACCCAGCACTTGGACTTGTTAAACCTCACCTTGTTGGATTTGGGCCCTGGATCCAGCCTGTCCAGGGCCCTGTGCAGAGCCCTCCTACCCTCCAGCAGATCAACACTCCCAGACAACTTGGTGTCACCACGGTTCCATGAGGCCCCAAAGCGTCCCAATGGTCTCCATGATTCCATGAGGCCTCCCAGGGTCACAATGTCCCTTTGGTTCCATGGGACCCCTTGGTGTCACAAAGCCCCTTGGATCCTTCGGCCCTGCAGTGTCACAGTGGATCCTTGGTTCCATGAGGTCTGGCAGGGCAGCAATGCTCTCCTTGGTTCCCGCTGTCTCCTGTGCCTCCCACTCTCAGGCTATAGAAGGACACCTGGCTGATGAAGGGGAGTGGGAGTGGGCACCGGCTCGAGGAGGTAATAATAAGAATTCCTCCCAATCCCCCATCCCAAGCCAGGTGCCACTTCAGATCAGGTATGATCCCCTGGATCTGGAGAGTCAGCCAGATGGTTTAGAAGAAAATTATCTGCCCAGTGAGCCTCCCAGGTATGATTCATCTGTGAGACAGATCACCACCTCTAACGCCAAAAAGGAAAGAAGGATAATTGTGGTGGGTGACTCCCTCCTGAGGGGAACAGAGGGCTCAATATTTCGACCAGAGCCACCCCACAGAGAGGTCTGCTGCCTCCCTGGGGCCCGGGTACGGGATATCCCTGAGAGACTGCCTGGGCTGATTCAGCCCTCTGATTATTACCCACTGCTGATACCCCAGGCTGGCAGTGATGAGACTGAAAAGAGGAGTGTCAGGGCAATGAAAAGGGACTTTAGGACATTGGGCCAGGTGGTTAATAGGGCAGGGGAACAGGCAGTCTTTTCTTCAGTCCCTTTGGAGTCCGAGAAAAACAGTGAAAGCAATAGGAGAGCTCACATTGTCAACAAGGCTCAAGGGTTGGTGCTCTCATAAAAATTTCAGATTCTTTAATCGTGGGGCAACTTCTACGGCACCTGGCCTTCTTGGACGAGACAGGCTCCATCTTTCTGTTAAGGGCAGAAGAATTTTAGCTCATGAACTGGCAGAACCTGTTGAGAGGGCTTTAAACTAGGTCTGAAGGGGGAGGGAGATGTACCTGGGCTGTCTGAAAGCAGGCCCAAGGGTGGTAATCCTGAGTTAGGGGTGAAATCAGCAGCCCAGCTGAGGTGCATGTACACCAATGCACACAGCGTGGGTAACAAACAAGAAGAGCTGGAGGCCATGGTGCAGCAGCAGAGCCATGATGTAATTGCCATCACAGAAACAGGGTAGGATGACTCAGATGGCCGGAGTGCTGCACTGGATGGCTGCAAGTTCTGCAGGAGAGACAGGAAAGGACGAAGAGATGGAGGGGTGGCCCTTTATATTAGGGAGGGTTTTGATGCTGTGGGTGTTGAAACTAATGATGAGGAAGTCGAATGCCTATGGGTGAGAATTAGGGGGAAGGCCAACAAGACTGACATCCTACTGGTAGTCTGTAACCGTCCACCCAACCAGGAAGAAGAGGTGGACAACTGATTCTGTGAGCTGCTAGAGAATGTTTCTGGAACATCAGCCCTTGTTCTTGTAGGCAACTTCAACCTGCTGGACACTTGCTGGGAACTCAATACTGCAGAAAAGAGGCAGTCCAGGAAATTTTTAGGGTTTGTTGAGGACAACTTTTTCTCACAGCTGGTGAGTGAGACCAGCAGGGGAGGGACTGTTTTGGACCTGTTGTTTGCAAATAGAGTTGGGCTGGTGAGAGATGTGGTGGTTGGAGGTCATGGGGGCACAGTGATCATGAAATTATAGAATTCTCGATATTTGATGTGATCAGAAGGAACATTAAGATGACTTTTATACTAGACTTTTGGAGGGCAGATTTTGGCCTACTTAGGAGACTTAATCACAGAGTTCCTTGGGAGCTGCCCATAAAAACAAAGGAGTTCAGGAAAGGTGTGTGTGCTTCGAAACAGAGATCTTGAGAGCACAGGAACAGACTGTCCCTGTGTGCTGAAAGATGAATTGATGAGGAAAATATCTAGCCTGGATGGTGAAAGAAGTTTGGGAGGAACTCAGGAATAATAAGAGGATGTATCATCTTTGGAAGGAGGTTTAGGTCTATCAGGAAGTATTTAAGGAGTTTGCTAGGGCATGCAGGAAAGAAATGTAGGGTGGCTAAATCTCAGTTTGAACTTAGAATGGCAAACTCAGTAAAGGATTATAAAAAATGTTTTTACAAATATATTGATGGTAAAAGAAAGGGTAAGACCAATCTTTGTTCTTTATTAGATGTGGAAGGGAATTTAATAACTGCAGATGAGGAGAAGGCAGAGGTGCTTAATGCAGTCTTTGCCTCAGTTTTTAGTGAGAAGACCATAACTGCCAAGACAATTGTCCTCCTGGGCTGGTCGATGGTGTCAGGGAGCAGAGTGGCCCACTGTTACCCAGGAAGAGGCAGTCAGAGAACTGCTGAGCTACTTGGATGTTCCTAAATCCATGGGACCAGATGGGATCCACCCCAGGGTGATGAGGGAGCTGGCAGATGAGCTTGCCAAGTCGCTCTCCATCATTTTCCAGCAGTCCTGGCTCACTGGGGAGGTTGCAGATGACTGGAAGCTGCCCAATGTGACGCCCATTCACAGTAAGGGTGGGAAGGAGGATCCTGGTAATTACAGGCCAGTCAGCCTGACCTCAGTACCCGGTAAGGTCACAGAACAGTTTACACTGAGTGTCATCACACAGCACTTACAGGATGGCCAGGGTGTCAGACCCAGCCAGCAGGGGTTTAGGAGGGCTAGGTCATGTCTGACCAACCTGGTCTCCTTTAATGACCACGTGACCTCCTGGTGGATGCGGGACAGGCTGTGGATGTTTCTATTTGGACTCCAGCAAGGCCTTTGGCATTGTCCCCCACAGCATATTCCTGGAAAAGCTGCAGCCCACGGCTGGGACAGGAGCACTCTGTGCTGGGCTCAGAACTGGCTGCATGGCCAGCCCAGAGAGTGGTGGTGAGCAGTGATGCATCCAGCTGGGGACAGGCACCAGTGGTGTCCCTCAGGGCTCTGTGCTGGGCCACCTCTGTTCAACATTTTTCTTGACCACATGGATGAGGGGATTGAGTGTTTCATCAGTAAATCTGCAGATGACACTGAGCTGGGAGCGTGTGTCCATCTGTTGGAAGGTAGGAGGGCTCTGCAGGGAGACCTGGAATGGTTGGATGGATGGGAAGAGTCCAGTAAGATGAAGTTTAATCAATCCATGTGCCAAATTGTGCATTTTGGCCACAGTAACCCCCTGCACTGCTGTAGGCTGGGGATGGTGTGGCTGGACAGTGCCCAGGCAGAAAGGGACCTGGGGGCACTGGTCGACAGCTGGCTGAACATGAGCCAGCAGTGTGCCCTGGTGGCCAAGAAGGCCAATGGCTCCTGGCCTGGATCAGGAATGGTGTGGCCAGCAGGAGCAGGGAGGTCATTCTTCCCCTGTACTTGGCACTGGTGTACTTGGCATTCCTCCCCTGTCCTGGGACTGCTCCTCAAGTGCTGTGTCCTGTTCTGGGCCCCCCAATTTAGGAAGGACATGGAGGACCTGGAGCGTGTCCAGAGAAGGGCAACAAGGCTGGTGAGGGGTGTGGAACACAAGTCCTGTGAGGAACGACTGAGGGAGCTGGGGCTGTTTATCCTGGAGGAGTCTCAGAGGTGACCTCATAACTCTCTCCACTCCCTGAAAGGTGGTTGCAGTCAGGTGGGGGTTGGACTCTTTCTCCTCACAGCAACTGGCAGAGCCAGAGGACACAGTCTTAAGCTGCAGCAAGGGAAATTTAGATTGGATATTAGAAAAAAAATATTTTTATGGAAAGGGTGATAAAGTACTGGAATTGTCTGTCCAGGGAGGTGGTGAAGTCACCATCATGGTGTCGCTGTAGGACACGCGAAAGCACCACGCGAGCCACTGCTATTGTGAGGTAAAAGAAAAAGGGTCGTTTATTTTCTGACTCCATCTTTTATACTTTTCCCAAGGTGGTAGAGGATTGGCCCGACACTGGGCCACCTCTCCAACACCATTGGATATGGTACTAATACATTGAATTTTTTTCACCCCCACGAAAGAATGTAAACAATATATTGTTTACAGAAACTGTGTGGGAAAGTTTTTCCACAGAATGTAAACTCAGAAGGCTTTAGAAAAATCTTTTAAGAATCAGGGCGACATCATGGGATGTGTTTAAAAAAAGACTGGATGTGGCACTCAGAGCCATGGTTTAGCTGAGGTGGTGTTAGGGCATGGGTTGGACTTGGTGACCTTAAATGTCTCTTCCAGTGCACTAATTGTGACATCACAGGATGCCTGTATGACATCACAGAGCAGGCTGTGAGGTAGGAGAGTGTGCTGTGACATTATAGGGTGGCTGTGTTATGTCACTGAAGGTGTTGTGACATCACAGTGTGGGTCCTGAGGCCACAGAGATGCTGTGTGACATGGTGAGTTCTGCCATCACAGAGCAGGCTGTGACATCACAGCACAGGCTGTGACATCATAGAAGAGGTTGTGATGTCACAAAGTCTGCTGTGGCATTACAGGCTGGCTGTGTGACATCACAGAATGGGCTGTGAGGCCACAGAGAAAACTCTGCCATCATAGATAAGGGCTCTGTGACATCATAGAGCAGCAGTGTGATTTCACAGTGAAGGCTGAGACAAAACAGAGTGGGTTGTGACATCACAGAGCTGGCTGTGAAATCACAGAGCAAGCTGTCACATCACAGTGAGGCTGCAAAACATCACAAGGGTACCTGTGCCATTATAGAGCTGGCTGTGACATCACAGGCTGGTCTATGATATCACAGCAATGGCTGTGACAATACAGGGAGATTTTGCGACATCACAGAGCAGACTGGGACCTCAAAGACCAGGCTATGATATCACAGGGCAGCTGTATGAAATCGCATGTAACCTCTTACATCTCAGAGTGGGCTGTGTGACATTATAGGGGCTGTGTGAGGTCACTGGGGAGGTCACTCTGCCCCAGCCCCCATCCCAGTTGCCCCAGAGAAGTCCAATTCTGCTCGTGCACAGCGGGGTCCCCTGTTCCTCCGGGTCCCCCCGCCCCTGGCACCACAGCCTTCCCCAGAGGATGTTCCACAAGATCGACCCCAGCGCCTGGCACAGGGACGGGGCCGAGGCCGTGGGGGGTGGGACAGGGGGACAGGGACCCCCTTGCAGCGTCCCTGTGTCCCCCAGGGCCAGAGCCTGGGCCAGGGCTCCTTCACCCTGTTACCAATGAGGGCCTGAGAGCGCTGAAAAAATCCCTGGCAAGGGATCAGCAAAAAACAGATTTAATATTAAGCAACAGCGCCACAGAGTTCCTTGGCAAGAGTCACTCTGCTCCTGACTGGACACTTCAGGCACACCAAGGAAACAAAGCGACAATAAAACCAACCAAAATCCAGGAAATCAAACCTGGAATGAACTGAGAACTGTCCCCGTGTATGTGTGTGACACAAGAAAAGTGAGGGCAAGGATAAAGGGCATACAGCCTAAAAGCTTTACTGGGCTCAAATTTAACAGGACTTAACATCCCTTAACCTTAACTTCCACCTTTAACTTCACAATTTATCAAAAGAACAACGCTTAACAGTATTTAACTTAACTTATAACCTATGACTTTGCAATTTAACAGAGGAATAACATTTAACAATATTCAACTTAGATTATAACTTATATTGAACATAACAACTTACCAAAAGAACAACTCTTAGCTGCATTTCACTTAGGCTATTCTTCATGACTTAACCTCATTTACAGGCCTGACTGGCTCAGCTACCCAAGGCACTCAGACCCCTCAGAGAGAAGCATTTCTGCCACATTTCCCCAGCACAGGCACTCCTGTGTGCACACAGACACAGAGAGTCAGTGCAGGGAACCTGAGAGAAATTCCCCTGAGGGCAGGGAAATGCTCCCTGTGGATGCTTTGGCATCTCCCCAGCAGGGAAGGGTTGAGCCTGGAGGAGTGGGGGGATCGGCCCAAGCTCCCTCGTTGTTCGGGATTCCCGAGTGCAGCAAATGGGAGAGTTCCCAGCTCGGAGAGGCCCCACTCAGAAGGAGTCACTGGCCCAGGAGAGCTCCAAGGGCTCCTTTTGGAGCGCTGTTTGTAGGGCCCCAAGAGAGGGGCTTCAGTCCCAGCCATGTTTCATCCTGGCCGCACTTGGCATCAGCAGCTTTCTTTGGCAGGCTGAGAACAGGGATGTTGTGCCCCTGAGGGAACACAAACAGTTCCCAGGGCTGCTCCTAAGCAGCCAGGAGCTGGCTGGGCAGCAGGAGTGCCTGGAGCAGACAGTGTTTGTGATGAGCTCCAGAGGAGCTGAGCCCAGGGGCTGCTGGCCAAGGCCAAGGCCCAGCGAGCATTTCTCAGCTGGCAGGGCGGCCTGAGAAGGTGGGGCAGGGAATAATTTCCCCCTCAGTGTGCTCCCAGTCACTCCCAGTATTTACATGTCCCTGCTCCAAGTGCTGCTCCCAGTCATGATCCGTGGGGATGGGAATGTGCCGCTCCCTTGCCAGGGCAGGGTCACACCTGAGCCAGGTGTGCAGGGCAGGACCTTGCCCTGACTCCAAGCACTGTCCCAGCTCCAGGATCTGCTTCCCACCGGCCTCTTCCTCCTGCGGCCCTGAGCCCAGCTTGGTGCTGGACAAAGGGGCTGGGCCAGGGTCATCCCCCAGCAGGGGCTGCGCACCCCCTCTGCCCCCTCCCCAAATTCCCTCTGGGGAGCAGCAGCTGGGGCAGGAGCCCTGTGGGGAGGGACAAGGGGGTGACACCAGGATGGGGGGTCACACATGCTCTGGGGGGGGGACACATACGGCCCCTGGGGACCCCTCCTCAGAGCCAGGAGGATGAACCCCAACATGGAGCCACCAACACCTGGCAGCATCTTGGGGGGTGGGGTCTGGTGGCTGCTTTGGGGTTCTGGGGAATCATGACTACCCAAAACCCCCCTCCCAGCCCCACGGCCACTCCCAGACTCCTCAAACCACCCCACAGCTCCGAGCCAGGGCCCCCCAACTACTCCCTGCAAGACACATGTCCCCAAGAACCACCAAAACCCCTTTCCCTCTCCCCCAAGACCCACACAAGTTCTCTCCAAGCCCTGACACAGCCCTGTCAGGGATGCAAACCTCCCCCACAGACCCTGCCAAGCCTCCTCCCAGCACCACAAATGCCCACAAGGTGACAGAAGCCCTTCCCTGTCTCCCCAGGAGCCCCTAAACTTCCACCTCCCATGGCACTGACCAGGAGAGGTTGGTGGACAGGAACATTTACAGCCAGGATCAGCAGCGATTTGGGCACTTTGGGAGAACATCCCAAACGTGGAGACCCAGGCCAGGGACTGGGACAGACAACCAGAATTCCTGGAGAACAGGTGGGCTCAGGTGGACACGTTCTGCCGGCACACCTCTGAGATTGTGGACATGTCCCCTGGCTTTGATAGCCTCAGAACACTCAAATCCTCACAAATATTCCATTGAACCAACCCCAAATTCAACCCCAAATCCTGGTAAATGGTGCAGGTTAAGATATCTTAGTTTAGTTTCTTTATTTTCACCCCAGGTTTGGTTGTTTAGACAGGGTGAAGAAGGAAATTATTTAGAAGGAAAAGACCTCCAAGATCATGCAGCGCTGCTTGATGCCACCAGAAGATACAACTGGACAGAGCAGGTGAGATTTTTTGGGGTGTAATGTCAACAAATCACTTCCTCCCAATTAATTTCCATCTCAGATCAGAGTCCTGATGGATGTTCTTGCCCCTGTGGTCATCCAGGTGCCTAAGCGGAGCCAGAAGGATGAGTAGATCACCTTACAGGTGTCTTTTCAGCAGGAATCACTGGGAATATGGGTCACCAGGGCTCTGACCAACATGGGTCCTCCCATGGGGGATGGAGTTGGAGCAGGGCACGAAGCTCTTCCTGCAGTTGGGGCACTCGCAGGGCTTCCCTTACTGGTGCCTCCGTTGGTGTCTGGTCACGTGAGAGCTCCTGGTGAAGCTCTTTCCACACTGGGAACACTCATAGGGCCTCTCCCCAGTGTGGATGCGCCGGTGGGTGACAAGAGTGGAGTTGTGCTTGAAGCCCTTCCCGCAGTCAGGGCAGCGGAAGGGCCTCTCATCCGTGTGAATCCGCTGGTGCAGGAGGAGATCTGTGCTGGTGTGAAACCTCCTCTGACACTTGGGACACTCGTAGGGCCTCTCCCCAGTGTGGATGCGCTGGTGGATGATGAGGTGGGAGCTGTAGCTGAAGCCCTTTCCACACTCCCCACACTTGTAGGGCCATTCCCCGGTGTGGATCATCTGGTGTCCTTTCAGGGTGCTGCTCTTCCTGAAGTTCTTCCCACACTGCAAGCATTTGTAGGGCTTCTCCCCATCATGAAGCTTCTCAGGGATCACCAGCTCTAGGCTCTGGCTGAAGCTCTGGCTACCTTCCTGGCACAGAGTGGGTCTTTCCCACTCAGAGCACCTTGGGCTGCTTCTGTAGCCCCTCCTTCTGTGGGGTGTCTCACCCTTTTCCTCCCCGTTGTATTCCTGCGCTGTGGAGTCACTCAAAACGGCCTCTTCCATGAGTTTCTGCTGCGGGGATTTGTCCTCCCTGCTCTCCATCCTCAGCTCCTGCTTTGGTGGAGAAAGGACAAGGAGAGGATGGGATTTGCCTCCGTGCCACAGGGAAGGGCAAGGAGATCCCCCCAGTGCATCCCCAGCAGGAGGGCACCGGCAGCGGGGCTGTCCTGCAGCCAGGGGCCAGGCTGGGCTGGGAGATGGAGCAGGAGAGAGGGAGAAAGGGACATTGACTTCCTCCTCACCTGCCTGGGGGTCCCAGGGCTCCTTCCTCTTCCCTGAGGTCTCCTCCTCCATCTGGCAAAGGTTTGGGGATGGGAAATCCTGATTTGGGGGAAAACAAGGGCTGTGTGTGCTGGGTTTGATGGTCCCTGTGCCCAAGTCCATCTCTGGAAGTCACCGCCCCTTTCAGCCTCGCAGGGACCGGACCCCGCTCATCCCCAGCCTCCCCCACCCCTCCAGCCTCCCAGGGGTCCCCCGGCTCTGGGATCGCCCCTCTGCGCTCTCCCCACTCCGGGGCTCCCGCGTTCCCCCCCGGCTCTCCCGGGGATCCCCAAATCCCACATCCCTCCTCTGCCTGCCGGTACCGGGCGATCGCCACGTGGGACCCGCCAGGGTCCCTGCAGGGCCATTTCCAGCTCTGCTCTGCGGTCCTGCAAGATCCAAACATCCCCTCTGCTGCCAAACAACCCTGCCCGAGACCCCCCGATGGATTTGGGGCGACCTCCCGTCACCCTCACCTGCGGTTCTGGGGGGCGATGCCGGCGGAGCCGCGCCCAAGCGGGTGAACCGCGTGGGGACAGGGCTGCTGCTCCTCCCGCTCCTCCTCCCGCTCCTCCTCTGTCCCTCCTCCTCTGTCCCTCCTCCTCCCGCTGCTCCTCCCGCTCCTCCTCCGTCCCTCCTCTTCCCGCTGCCCCTCCCGCTCCTCCTCCGTCCCTTCTCCTCTCGCTGCCCTCCCGCTCCTCCTCCGTCCCTCCTCCTCCCGCTGCTCCTCCCGCTGCTCCTCCCGCTCCTCCTCCGTCCCTCCTCCGTCCCTCCTCTTCTCGCTGCTCCTCCCGCTCCTCCTCCGTCCCTCCTCCGTCCCTCCTCTTCTCGCTGCTCCTCCCGCTCCTCCTCCGTCCCTCCTCTTCTCGCTGCTCCTCCCGTTCCTCCTCCGTCCCTCCTCTTCCCGCTGCTCCTCCCGCTCCTCCCTCTCTCTTTTGTCTCCCTCCCGCTCTTGCTCCGCTCCTAGCCCGGCCCGGGCGGTGCCGACACCCAAAAGCAGCCGCGCTCTGCCCTGGGGGGTTCCCGCCCGGCACTGGGAGCGATACTCGGAGCGCTGGGAACGATGGTGAGAGCACCGGGAAGGAATTGGGAGCGCTCTGCCTCCCAGTACCGCCTTAGGGGAACACTGGGCGGGAACTGGGAGGAAACAGCGAGGAAGTCCCTGGGACCCAGCATCCCCCACATCCCCTGCAAGACCCCCATGTGCCCATCCTTGACTTACCTCAGCATCTTTATTTTTATCTGCTTTTAAGGGTTTTGAAAGGGCAAAGAGAAATGAAAAGAAAATCCAGGCCAAGGGGAGCCAGGAGGATGTGGAGCCCCCCAGCCGGGTGTCTTCCCAACACGGATCAGCAGCACCACGGATCACTGGCCCCCACCGGGGCTCACTGGGGATCATCCAGCATGGATCCTCCTATGGGGGATGGAGCTGGAGCAGCGCAGGGAGCTCTTCCCACACCTGGGACACTCGTAGGGCCTGGGACATCACCAGGAGTTTGTTTGGTGCCTGTGAAATCCCAAGGGCAGTGTCACAGCGGGGCAGCTCTCAGTGTCCCCAGCAGGTCACAGTGTCCAGTGCAGCCCGTGCCAGTGGTCACTGCGCACACGGGGCAGGCTGGGCTGGACAGGGGTCGGGGCAGAAACGCTGCCCCAGGACTGGGGTCTCCCCCTGCCTCTGGGGCGCAGCCCCTGCTGGGAGCGCCTTGGGCAGGGCACGGGGCTGCTGCTGGGCCAGGGGGACAGGCCGTGCCCCTCTCCCCTGCTTCTGGGCCAGGGGGACAGGCCATGCCCCCTGTCCCCTGCTGCTGGGCCAGGGGAATGGGCCGTGCCCCTGTCCCCTGCTGCTGGGCCAGGAGGATGGGCTGTGCCCCATGTCCCCTACTGCTGGGCCAGAGGGACAGGCCGTGCCCCCTGCCAGCTGCCCAGGCCCCTCTGATGCCTGTCCCATGGCTCTGTGGCTCCTGTCCCCACCACTCCCCACCACCTTCACTCCCTCCCTCAAAGCCCCACTCAGCCCCTTCATGGTGACATGTGGAAAGAAAGAAAGAATGAAGGCAAGGAAGTGTTGCCTGTTTACCTAGCTGGATGCCAGGTGCCCACCAAAGCTGCTCTCTCCCTCCCCTCCAGAGATGGACAGGAGAGAGAAAACAGAATGAAGGCTTCATGGGTTGAGCTAAGGACTGGGACAGATCACTCAGCAAATGCCATCATGGGCAAAACATTTTCAAAATTGGAGATATTAATGGAATTGATTGCTATCTGGATCAGGGCAGGATAGTGAGAAGTAAAATAAAGCTTTAAAAACACCTTCTGCCCATCCCTCCCTCCTTCCCAGCTCTACCTCTTCCTCCAGTGGGTGCAGGGAGGCAAGGAATGGGGGCTGTGGTCAGTTCATCCCCTGTTGTCTCCTGCTGCTCAGGGGGAGGAGTTGTTCCCCTGCTGTGCCAGGGGTCCCTCCTGGAGACACTTCTCCATGAACTTATCCACGCTGAGTTCATCCCACGGACAGCAGTTCTCCACAAACTGCTGCAGCGTGGCTCGCTCTTCCATGGGCTCACAAGTCCTAGCAGTACCCTGCTCCAGCGTGGGCTCCTCTCCTGGGGTTTGCAGGTCCCAGGTCCCTGCTCCAGCACAGGTTTCTCATGGGGTCGCAGCCTCTGCTCAGGCATCCCCCTGCTCCAGCAGGGGTCCTCCAGGCGCTGCAGGTGCATCTCTGCCCTCCGTGCCCTCCATGGGCTGCAGGGCCCAGCTGCCTCACCAGGGACTGACCAGGGAATCCCAGGGCAATCAGCTCCAGCACCTGGAGCAGCTCCTGCCCCTCCTGCCCTGCTCTGCCCTGCCCTGGGGTGTGCAGAGCTGTTCCTCTCACATGTTCTCACCCTGCCCTTCCCTGCTCACAGTCACAGCTCCACGATCACCCATTTTCTTTTTCTTAAATCTCTTATCCCAAAGGTATTACCACCATTTCTAACTGGGCCAGCCTTGGCCAGTGGCTGGTCTGTCCTCGAGCCGGCTGGAATTGACTCTGTGGGACATGGATGAGCAGCTGCTCTCACAGAAGGTGCTTCTAGAGGCCATCCCTTACCAAAACCTGGCCATGCAAACCTAGTATAAGTATGGTAGGGATTTTATTACCATTATTAATTCTTATTATTTCTCTTATCTCTATTTTGCTATTAATAATACAATTATTAAAATTACTAGTATTTTTAGTCTTTTTAAGTCTATATCAATAGTGGCTAGAATAGAACTGGAAACAAATGTTCTTCATTGTAAGTATCAATTATATTTTTGTCAGCCTCTTGCCCTGCCCTGTTCTGTGTCATTGCTGTGTGTGAAGGTCCTGCTGCCAGGGCTCCCTATTTCCCTGGTTTGGGAAATTCCATGGCATTGCTCACCTGTCAGAAAGAGAGGGCTCATTCCATTCAAAGGGATTGCCTGAGCTCTTCTAGTCCCAGTGTTGGAAGCTTGTTTTCTAACAGTGCTGACTTTCTCAGCTTCTGTTAATATTTGTGAGTTTATAACAAAATGTTCTCGGATGTGATTTTGCAAGATTCTCTAATCGGCTTTCAGTTTGTTCTCGGATTCCTTACCGGTTCATCGGAACTGAAGGCAGCATTTTGGGTGGGAAGGCTTCAGTGGGAGCTGGGATTGCCTCGGCAGCAGCTGGTTTTGCACATGTGAGCAGAGCTGACAGAGATTCCGTGCGCTGAATATCCCGCCCTGCTCGGAGCCGCAGTGCCCGGCCGGAGGGAGCTGCGCCGGGCGCTGCGGGCTGTGCCGGGCCGGGCAGTGGCCGCAGCCCCGGCCGGGCCCGGCGATGGACACTGACCCTTCGCTGGGCAGGCCCGGGGCCCTGCGGCGCCGGGCGGGCGGTGCCGGTCACGTCGGGACCCTGCAGGAGCCGGGACAGCAAGAGAGCCCGGGCCGAGCATCAGCACCGGGCGGGCACGGCCCGGGAGGGGGCACAGCCCGGGGGTCCCGCGGAGCCTCCTGCTGCTCCAGAGCCGCGCCCGCCGCAGCGGGGCAGCTGCGGCATCTGCGGGCAGCGAGAGCCGCGGGCGGCGTTCCGATGCCTCCTTCGGGCAGGCTTTTGTCCCGATGCGGGGAATTCCCGCGGGCCGGGCGGGCTGGGGCCGCTGCCGAGCACCGCCGCCTTTCCCGGGAGCCGCCGGGCAGAGCTCCCTGCTCGGGGCTGGGAAAAACACCTTCACTCCCCTGTGAAATTTAAACAGTTCAATACAGAACAAGAAGAGACAAGGGCCATAGAGCAAAGGTTATTACGGCCGGGTGCATCTTGCACTGACCCAAGAGCACCCTGTTAGCTCTGGAGATACCCTTTAGATACCTTTTCCCTTACACCAGCCTGTTGCATATTCATAGTCCCTTATGCATAGTAAAATTTTCCCCAAACTAGTTTACTGTTTAGCATGGCTCCTCCTCAGTTCCACCTTTTTAGAGTATGTGTATTCCTTGGTTGTGGTTTTGGTCCTTTTTTATCATCATCTTCAGTTTTGGCCCCGGCGCACACTGCCTTCAGACGGTGAGTGCTGATGGTTGGCAGATCTGTACTCATTGTGTCTCATCTGTACTCAGGTGTCCTCGTCCTGTGCTCATTGGATGTTATCCCAGCCAAGCAGGCATTTTAACACAAGCGTACTTCTATCAGCTATTGCACTACTATGTCTAAGCTTAATTAACAACAGAAATAAAAACTATATAGCAAAGTTACTGTAACACTACACATATAAAATCCATTTGAATATCTGCAAAAAGCCAATATTATAATATGTATCTATAAACAGGGCCAAGGGCCAGGCGCCCTCTCGGCGGCCCCGAGACAGCAGAATTTTGGGGTCCCGGTGCTGGCTGTTGGCAGAGCCCCGGCGCTGGGCCGGGGATGCTGGGACCCTCCCGCGGTGGGGTTGGGCTGCCTGGGGCAGGCGCTGCTGCATTGTCAGCCCGGAGCCACCGGGAGATCGCCCGGTACCGGCGGGGCGGGGTTGGGGAGCGGAGAAGGGCGGCACCGGAGCTGGGGGACCCTCTGCAGCCTGCAGGGTCGGACATACCGATAAGGGGGACCCTGTGAGCCAGGAACATTGTGAAAAAAGCCAATCACTTGGTTTTTAAAATTTTAAAAGTTTAATAATAATTAAATGGTTATAAAAATAGTAACACAATTAGAGTAATAAAATTTAGAGTTAGGACAATTACAAGACAATGAAAAGCAAAGAATTATGGATATCCGGATGCTCTCAGACACTAGGTCACGAAAAGCATGCCTTGTGAACAAAGGAATAACCTTAGTAACCTGTTGCATATTCATATATCTCATACATGATGCATAAATTCCTCGCAAATTAAGAACTTTTCTGGATTTTGTCAACTTCTTCCCCTTAATCCTGGTGGTTCCATAAAGACAGAGAGAAGGTGGAAGAATGTTTGTCTTTTCTGATAAGGAGGTTGTCACTCTTTATGGGCCCCAAGTCACTGCCATCTCTGTGTGAAGAGTTTATTGATAATCTCATCTCTTGCTTGAGCTAATAAAAAAATACTACATGCAGAGCTTCTATTTTATCATTATGTTGTAACCTAAAACTCTATTTAACACACTACTTAAGAGAATTAATACAGCATAACTTTCTAGAATTACACATACAATATTCATTGGAACATTTGCGAAAAGCCAATCATAAAATATGC
>QUSF01000647.1:0-25214 GCA_003676055.1 Chloebia gouldiae | reverse complement strand
GAATAATATTTTTGTGCATAAGCAAAATAAAATTTTAATTGCTATTAGGCTGAAATTAATTAACTTAATTCATTTAATTAAAACTCAACTACATTTTAATGATGAAGAAAAATGCATAATTTTTTAAAAATGTTTTGGGATGTCAGCCCCACGTGGCCAATATCTGGGGGTAAGGGGCATTTGGTAAATGGATGTGATTCATGCTGAATAAGTTGTTGTCCTAGATTGCAAGGCAATTTGTATTCAGTTGCTCTCTGTTAGAGGTTGGTTCACTGCATTGTTTATTTTATCTTTTTATTTTCTTCCCTAATAAAGGACTGTTATTCCTGCTCCCATATTTTTTGCCTGAGAGCCCCCCTTAACTTCAAATTTATAGCATCTCAGAGGGAGGGGGTCTAAATTTTTTTCCCCATTTCAGGGGAGGCTCCTGCCTTCCTTAGCAGACACCTGTCTTTGCAGACCAAGGCAGATTTTGGCACCCAACGTGTGTCTTGAGGGCACAGAAACAAAAAAGGGAATAAAAGTTCTTGAGTAATCTAATTTTTGTGTGCTGCTATAGAAACCTCATTAAGCGGCACCCTGTGGTCCAGCCTGCCCTGGTTTGGGTGACACG
The DNA here is from genome assembly GCA_003676055.1 of Chloebia gouldiae. Classification (NCBI taxonomy): domain Eukaryota; kingdom Metazoa; phylum Chordata; class Aves; order Passeriformes; family Passeridae; genus Chloebia; species Chloebia gouldiae. Next base: position 24,601 of record QUSF01000647.1, on the reverse strand, counting down.
TAACCGTGGCTGTATTTCTCCCATTTGCAGGACCCTATCTAAACATGGCTGTTACAGCCAAGGCTGCTGTGGCTGTTCTCCGGTTGTTTTATGGCTGAATAAGGGGAAGAATTCATGGATTTTTAACTTCCTCTGGGAAGCAGGCACATGGATTCACAGCTATCACACACTAACTGTATGCTTTTGGGGTTACTTTAATAATGGCACCTCCTGTGAGGAAATGACACCAGGGGAAATTTTCTGTCAACCCTTTGACCATCTCTTTGGGTCTGCCCCACCAGTTTTTGAAGGGCTGAGACACACTCCAAATGCCAATGATATCACACAGTGGCTGGTGTTGCTGTTAGCCCTGTTCTATTTAGCACTGAGAGATAAGGGAAGATAAACCTGGATAACCACCCTGACACCTCCCCAGAACCTGACACTGCTCCAGAGACCAGGGATGCTGCTGCCCCAGAGCCTGACCCTGCCCCACAGCCCAGCCCAGATATGAACTACCCAGACTGGGTGGGGGGTCTGGTGAAGGAGGTGCATGAGATGCTGAAGGAGTGCATTTCCCCAGCTGGTGAGAAGCCCTCCCCCTGCCTCTAAAAAGGAGAGTCTGATGGTGCAGCAGTGGAACCCACAGATGTTACAACTGCCCAAGTTCCAGCTGAACCACAAAGGCAGCCACAGCCAGCAGCAGTCGCCCCTGTAGAAAAAAAGAGATCTAAGATGGAATCAGAGTACCCAGATAAAGGAAGGCCCTCACAACTCACTGGGGAGCCAGAGGTTGAGATCATCACCGAGTCCCTGACATACAAAAGTCCCCATAATCTGCACAAGGACTTTGTACAATGGAGACTTGAGGATTATACAACCTGACTACTTCAAGTCTGAGACATTATGGCTACAGGCGTCCAGCTGGATGTTGGTGAGGCAAGGAATCTGGGACCCTTGACCCAGGACTCAGATATGAATCAGATTTTTGTAAGGGAGCCAGAGTCCCTTTCCCTCTGGGAGTGGCTTCTAATGAGTGTCAGAGAGAGGTTTGTCCACAGGGAGAGAATGCAGGAGCACCACCATAGAACGTGCTGGAAAACCCTTGAGGAAGGGATCCAACAGCTGAGGGAAGTGGCAGTATTGGAGGTACACTTTGAGAGGGATGGACAGCATGATAATGACCCTGACAAGGTCAGGTGCACAGGGCAAATGCTGTGGAGTCTGGCAAGTCTAGGGCCATGTCAGTACACCATGTCAGTACACCACCTTCATTGCCAGAATTAATGCCGATAACAGCTGAGAGACGGTGGGCTCTGCTGCAAACAGCTTAGAAATTGTGAGAGTATGATCAATGGCTCAATGCAGGCTCATGTCTCTGCTGTGGTCAAGGAACTCAAAGAGGAGATGAGGGAGATGAGGGAGGAGGTGAGGAGGAACAGTTCGCAGCTTGCCCCAGTGCGAGTCACAGGCCCCAAAGTCAGAGCGCAACGTTCCCCAGCTAGAGAGAGAGGGTACGCCCCACGGGCTGACCTGTGGTTCTTTCTGCATGACCATGGGGAAGACATGGGAAGGTGGGATGGGAAACCCATTTCTGTCCTGGCAGCACAGGTGCATCAGCTCAAGGAGGGAAGCACTGATTGAGGGAATTCCAGTAAAATGAAGGTAGTCTCAACCTCCCATGACCGAGCTGCTGAGTATGAGCTGTCAGATACCCTTGAAAGTACCTCTACCACATATCCCTAGGAAAGAAATAATTACCAGGGCTAGAGAGGCCCTGCTTCAAGCCAGGGAGAGGCACGGGAAAAAAGGATCTGTTGGACGGCGTGGATCCAATGTCCTGGCACGTCAGAGCCACAGAAATAGGAAGCCTTAGCTGATTCTGGTGCACAGTGTACCCTGATGCCATCGCGACATGTGGGGCAGAACCTGTTTCCATTGCCGGGGTGACGGGGGAATGGCAGCAATTGACCCTGGTGGGAGCCGAGGTGAGCCTGACTGGGAAGGAGGGGCAGAAACATCCATTGTGACCGGCCCAGAGGCCCTGTGTATTCTGGGCACAGACTTCCTCCAGAATGGCTGTTACAGAGACCCAAAGGGACTCAGGTGGGCTTTTGGCATAGCTGCTGTAGAGGCAGAGGACATAAGCAATTGAACAACTTGCCTGGACTATCAGAGTACCCATCTGCAGTAGGACTCCTGAGGGTGGAAGAGCAGCGAGTGCCTATTGTGACCTCAACAGTGCACGGCCGGCAGTATTGAACAAATTGGGATACCATGATCCCCATCCACAGAATGATCAGTGAGCTGGAGAGCCAAGGGGTGGTCAGTAAGGCCCACTCACTCTTCCACAGCCCCACTTGGCTTGTTCACATGTCTGACAGAGAATGGAGACTGACTGTGGACTATCGTGCCTTGAATGAAGTGACTCCACCACTGAGCGCTGCTGTGCCGGACATGCTGGAAGTCCAGTATGAGCTGGAGTCCAAGACAGCAAACTGGTACGCCACTGCTGACATTGCTAACGCATTTTTCTCCATTCCTCTGGCAGCAGAATGCAGGCCTCAGTTTGCTTTCACCTGGAGGGGCATGCAGTACATCTGGAACCGACTACCCCAAGGGTGGAAGCACAGCCCCACCATCTGCCATGGACTGATCCAGACTGCACTAGAAAAGGGTGAAGCTCCAGATCACCTGCAGTACATGGATGATATCATTGTGTGGGGGAACACGGCAATGAAAGTGTTTGAGAGAGGTGAGAGGATCATCCAGATTCTGCTGGAAGCTGGCTTTGCCATCAAGAGCAGCAAAGTCAAGGGACCTGCCCGAGATCCAGTTCCTGGGGTAAAGTGGTAAGACGGATGGCGTCAGATTCCAATTGAGGTCATCAACAAGATCACAGCTATGTCCCCACCAACCAGCAAAAAGGCAACACAAGCTTTCCTTGGTGCCATAGGTTTTTGGAGAATGCACATTCCCGAGTACAGTCAGATTGTGAGCCCTCTTTACCTGGTTACCCAAAAGAAGACCAATATCCACTGAGGCCATGAGCAGCAACAAGCCTTTGCCCACATCAAGCAGGAGATCGCTCATGCAGTAGCCCCTGGCCCAGTCAGGACAGGACCAGAGGTGAGGAATGTGCTCTGCTCTGCAGCCGGGAACAATGGCTTGTCCTGGAGCCTTTGGCAGAAGGTGCCTGGAGACACTCGAGGTCTACCTCTGGGATTCTGGATCCAAAGCTACAGAGGGTCTGAAGCCAACTACACTCCCACAGAGAAGGGAATATTGTCTGCCTATGAAGGAGTTCAAGCCACCTCGGAGGTGATTGGCATGGAAGCACAACTCCTCCTGGCACCCTGCCTGCTGGTGCTGGGGTGGATGTTCAAAGGAAAGGTTCCTACTACCCACCATGCCACAGACGCTACATGGAGCAAATGGATTGCCCTCATCACCCAGCGCACCTGTATTGGAAACCTGAATCGCCCTGGGATTTTGGAGATAATTACGAACTGGCCAGAAGGTGAAAACTTTGCTCTCACTGGCAATGAGGAGCAGGTACAAGCGACAAGGGCTGAAGAAGTTCCACCATATAACCAACTACCAGCAGAGGAAACACGCTACGCTCCTTTCACTGACGGTTCCTGTCGCATTGTAGGGATTAACCAGAAGTGGAAAGCAGCTGTATGGAGCCCCACATGACAAGTTGCACAAGTTACCGAAGGAGAAGATGGACCGAGCCAACTCGCTGAACTCAAGGCCATTCAGCTGGCCCTGGACATTGCTGAAAGGGAGAAGTGGCCAAAGCTCTACCTTTACACTGATTTGTGGATGGTAGACAATGCTCTGTGGGGCTGGCTGGGAAGGTGGAGAAAGGCCAGCTGGCAATGTAGAGGGAAACCAATCTGGGATGCTGATATAAGAAAAGACATTGCCTCTCAGATGGAGAAACAAACAGTGAAAGTCTGTCATGTAAATGCCCATGTCCCCAAAAGTCGGGCTAATGAGGAGCACCGAAACAATGAGAAGGTAGATCAGGCAGCAAGAATAGAGGTGTCAAAGATAGACTTAGATTGGCACCATAAGGGGGAGTTGTTCCTGGCTCGATAGGCTCATGATGCCTCAGGTCATCAGGGCAGAGATGCCACCTACAAGTGGGCACGAGACCGAGGGGTGGATCTAATGATGGACAGTATTTCTCAGGTGATCCATGACTCTGAGACATGGGCTGCCATCAAACAAGCCAAGCGAGTGAAGCCCCTGTGGTATGGTGGGTGGTGGTCCAAGTACAAGTATGGGGAGGCCTGGCAGATTGACTACATCACACTGCCCCAGACACGCCAAGGCACGCACTACGTGCTCACCATGGTGGAAGCCACCACTGGATGGCTGGAGACCTACCCTGTGCCTCATGCCACTGCCTGGAACACCATCTTAGGCCTGGAAAAGCAAGTCTTGTGGAGACATGGCACAGCTGAGAGAATGGAGTCTGGCAACGACACCCATTTCAAGAATGGCCTTATCAACACCTGGGCCAGAGAACATGGCATTGAATGAATATATCATATACCAAATCATGCTCCAGCAGCTGGCAGAGTTAAACAGTGCAACAGACTCCTTAAACTACCCTGAAGGCACTTGGTGGGGAAACATTTAGAAACTGGGAAATGAACCTGGCAAAAGCCAGATGGATGGTCAACACCCGAGGGTCCATCAATCGAGCTGGTCCTGCCCAGTCAAAACCCTTGCACAAAGAAAATAAAGTCCCTGTGGTACATATGAAAGGCAGGATACAGCATTCCTAAGGGGCTTCCCAAGAGCTGCCTGATGCCACCCACTCCTTGTGGCACCCGTTGCTTTCCTGTGGAATGTTCTCCCTCCCCAAGAGCACAGAGGGAGCTGGAGAAAGAGCTTGCCAGGCTGCTCTCCATCGTTTACCAGCACTCCTGGTTTAGTGGAGAAGTGCGAGCTGAGCGCAGATGTGCCAGTGGAACAGCTGTGCACAGGAAGGCTCGGAGGGAAGGACGATCCAGGATCCACAGGCCTGGCAGGCTGAGCTTGCTGCCAGGGAAGGCCTTGGAGCAGATCCTGCTGAGTGCCATCCCACGGCACGTGCAGGGAACCAGGGGGTCTTCTGGAGGGTGGGAAAGCTCTTCAGAAGGATGGGGACAGCTGGGGGTCCTTGTGGGCTGTTGAGGGCTTCTGTGCGGGAGTTTAGGGGGTTGGTGTTGGTGGGGTGTTGGGAAAGGGTTGTCTGGGAGGTGAGAGGTCTAGGCTGGAATTTGAGCCTGTTTGAAGGCAGCATTGGTGGTTTGGCACAGCTTTGGTTACAGAGGGCTGAGCTCTGTATATCTGTGAATATCTGTGACTTTTCCTCTTCATGGTCCTGATTCTCCTGCAGGGAACAACGAGGGAGAGCTGTACTTTACTGGCCACTTAGATATCTTTACCAGGGGGAGGATTAGCCCTTTTTCCTTTTACTCATTTCTTTGGGCTACTTTTGTACCACTGAGTGGACTTCCATTTCTTGAGAGCTTTTATTCCTTAAGAGAATTAGGATATTATCATCCCTTCATAGAAAACCATTTGCAAACCAAAGAATGGCCCTTGTTTTTGCCATTTTTTTGTGTAGTATTATGTTCTATAAAGTGACCCTCAGTGGATGAGGGTTAGGCAAATGAGTTGCTGCTTTGAGATGGGAAGCAAAATTCCAAATCTTCACCTCCTCAGGCCATCCCAATTAATTTGGGAAGTTTGCACCGTTTTGGAACTACTTGAGTTGAGCAGTGGGAAGTAAAGCTTTCCTGAACTGAGGATTCTTACTTGCCAGATTCTTCTGTGCCTTTGCTGCTAAGGTGTTTTTGTGCTGAAGGCAATAACTTCAACGAGAAGATAATTTCAGCATGGAGTAAGAGCTTCTGACAGAGACCAAGTGTTGCCACCAGTGCTCCAGGTGCTCCTGACAACAGCCCCTGCAGGCAGGAGCACAGCCCCCAGTGCATGTGGGCTTTGGCTCCCTCTGGCACAGAAGCCCCCAGGGGCACAGGTCTCTGGGCAGGAGATAGGCACCGTCTGATTGGGCAGGGACTGTGCCACACCTGCTGATGTCAGCACTCCCCGGGCCCCAGGGCTCAGAGCAGCATTCCTGTCCTGGCCCACACATTCCTTGTCTGTGTCACACCCGTGGGTTTAGGATGGCCACCAGCGGGGACGTGTCCCAAGGGGGCCGTGGCAGCTTCCATGGAAGGTCTCGTTCCCTTCCCAGTGAGGCTGCATTGGCAGCCCTGGGGGCTCCTTCTGCTGCCCTGAGCCTGCAGAGCAGGGCAGCGTTTGCTGATGGTCTGAGCTGTTCCTAAAGATCATGTTGGGCTGTCTTGGACACTTGGGGTGAGGGATTCCTTCCAACCTGAGCCACTTTTGGTGGGCTGGGTGTGGCCCCAGGGCAGGTGGCAGTGTGTGCAAGGGCCCTTTGTGACACAGTGCAGCATGGTCACTACGGCATGGAATGGTACAGGGTATCCAAGGGCCCTTTGTGACACGGTGCAGCATGGTCACCATGGCATGGAATGGAGCCAGGAGTCCAAGGGCTCTTTGTGACACGTGGTGACATAGGGTCTGGTGGTGACAAGGCCACACCACAGTGCTCCAAGCGCGCAACTGGAGAGGACGGGAAAGAGCAGTGCTGTGAGGAGCCCCCGCACAGCGCACTCATTCTTGTCGGACCCAGAGCTTTTCTGAGGTGTTATTCCTGCAGCTGACCTCGAGGCCAGACCACAGGACTTGCTGACCCGTGGCCTTCCCAAGGCTTCTCTTCTGCAGGTGCCCTCGAGGGCAGAGCGTGGGACTTGGTGCCCCGGAGGCATCTCCCATCCCTTTTTCCGAGGCATCACTCCTGAAAGTAGCCACAAATCCAGTCACTGACATGGAGCAGAGATCCCTGAGAGTGCCCAAGTTAGCCTGGGTGGAGGAAGAGGAAGAAGGCCCTGGAGCTGCCCCTGCACACCAGACTGAAGAAGTGGTGCTCCTGCCACTCCTTGACTACGTAAGGCTCACTGCCCACAGCCACAGCCACTGGCTGCTGCCTGGACACTTTGTGCCCTGCAGATTTGCAGGCCTGCACCAAACTGAACCCAGTCCAGCCGATGCTGAGGTCTTTCGTTCTTCCCTTCATACAGCACAATAGCCAGGTGCAGCTGCTCTCCATACTGCTCTTCCGAAGGGTGGTGACTCTTTCACAGGAAAAGGAAAAAAAGGCCCTGAAGGCATACGTGCACCAGAGCCTGCTCCCACTCTTTTTCCACTGCCATGATGAGAACCAGCGAGTGGCACAGGTGAGGATTCGTGGGCTGCTGCTGTCCCCCTGGCAGGGGCTGGGCTGCCTCCTGCCCCGGCGCCTTGTGGGCTGCAGCCTCCTCCTGGCCTTGGCACAGAGACGCGGGTCCTGCGCCCTGGGCTGTGGGGGCATCTCCCCATCTCTGCTGCTCTCCAGGCTTCTCAGGAAACGCTGCTCTTTGCGGCCGAGTTCCTGAAGAGGAGGGATCTTGGAAAACTGGTGAAGAACAAGAAGCTGTGGAAGTTCAGAGTGCCTGGTAAGGATGATGGGAAAGCCACAGGCTCAGCCTGGAGAAGCCGCCTGAGCGCGGTGCTCGGTGTGTGGCTGGCGGCTGCGCCCGGCGCTGCACCCAGAGGCCGTGCAGACTCTGCTCCAGGCTCCTGCACCCCGAGCCGGTTGCCCATGGAGCCCTGGCCCCGTGGGGCTGCGGGGCCAACCCTTCCCTCCTGCCGCTCTCTCCAGCTGGCAGAGGACAGCAGCAGCGTGGCCGAACACCTGCGCCAGGCCCTGCCCTACCTGCAGAGCCCACAGGAGCCCCTGCGAGAGGCGGCCGTCAGGTTCATGGGTGAGCCATGAGCCGGGCCAGGAGGGTGTGTGGGCACAGGGCTGGCAGCGCTGCTGGCAGGGAGCTGTGCCGCTGGCCCTGACAGGCTCTGTGTTCCCAGGGACGGCCGGGCGACACCTCAGGAGGAAGAAGGAAGAGCTCCAGCTCATCTGTGAGGGTGAGTGAGGGCAGCGGGCTGCCAGCAGGGGCTGGTGGGGAGCTGCAAGCCCTACCCTGGATGCGGAGGGCTCAGCTCCCTGTGCGAACCAGAGGCAGCGTGGGCAGAGCACACAGAGGTTTCAGGGCACCTGGGGGATTCGTGGCCAGCAGCTTCAGGCTGATCCTGTTGGTCCCTGCTCCCTGCTGGCCATGGCCAGAGCTGGCTGGGATGGCCCTGGCACAGAGGTCTCCTTGGCTCCCCTCAGATGCGGGAACTGACCATGGCTCTGTTGCTCTCTCTTTCAGCCCTTGAAGGAATGGCAAATGACATCAGCGTCGCTGTCGCAAGCCTGGCAATTCAAACATTGTACATCCTCCAGGCAGGAGAGAGCGCTCCATATTCTATCTTTGGCAACCTGCATGATCAGCTCTGCAAGGCATGGAGGAGATGGCCTCGTCTGTCGGGGCTTGCCTGGCTGCGCTGCTGGAGCTCTGCAGAGAGCTGATCCCAGGGGCTCTGTCTGCTGGGGCCACCTGAGCCAGAAGGAATGTTTCATTTCTTCAAGATTGTTCTTTCTTTTGTTTTTCTTTAGTATAAAAATATAGGATGTGTTGTAATAGACAGACTCCCAGGATCTTTCTTTTGCTGCCCAGGCTCTGCAGGGCATATGGGAAGAGGGAGAAAATGGTTCCTGGGCTCAGCAAGCTGCCAGCCGTGCAGGGGTTCAGGGAAAATGGCCAGAAGCCCCTTGGCCTTTGGTGGTTCTGCTGAAGCCTTTGTGCGGCCCACAGAGCAGCTGGGCAGGGGCTGGAGCTGTGGGGATCTCTGTGAGACCGGTGCCTGGAGAAGGCCACAAGCCCTGTCCCAGGCAGGAACCGCCATCCGTGTCCTCCTGCCCGTGTGTTGCTGGCTGGATTGCTGAGGGCTCTCAGGTGCCTCTTGATGGGGCTCCTATGGAGCTCCTGTGCGGCTGCTGCCAGGCAGGTTGGCCGGGCTGGGGGAGACCCTGAGGGGATGGGGCCACGAAGGGATGAGGGGCTGCAGAAGCCCTGGCAGGACAAGGCAGTGGGAAGGTACGGGGGGGATGTGTGAGGGAGTGGGTAACGCTGGCTCGGGGAGGAAAGTGGGTTGGAGCCAAAGAGACCACTCACCCCAATGTTCATGTGGCAAACAGAGCACGTTTATTATCAAGCCCTTCCTTCTAAAGGGCCTTTGAAAAACCCAGTTTGGATAATTTCACTGGTCTGATCCCTGTGCCCCTTCAGATTCTGGCCTGGGGAATGCCTGCAGCCTTGGGAGAGATGTGATGGGCCAGGCCCCTGTCAGTCAAACCAGGGCTGGTACATTCACCCCGTACAAGCCAGCCTGCACTGTGACATACGGCAACAGAGTGCGAGGCACAGCTCCGGGTGCTCCCCGTGAACCTCAGCTCTGGGACCACTGCCTGCCCCAAGCTTCAGGGGCTGCCGTGGGAGCCCGGCTGGGCTCTGCCCTGGGGCCATCCTGCAGGGACAGCTGCAAACAGGGAACATTCCCTGCCACAAAGAGCCAAGCCGGGGCTGCAGGGCAGCTGCTCCAGCCCCGACTGCACTGCTGAGTGCTGTGCTCTGGGGCTGGGGCTCCCCGCACGGGGGACTGCACTGGTGTGCCAGAGAAGACAGAGGAGCTGCAGCTTCAGCCTGACTGAGGTGGATGCATGGTCTGGGAAGAGTGGGAAGGCTCAAGGGGATTCCCAGAGCTCATCCTGCTGCAAGGACAAGGAAAAGGGAGCAGGAACTCAGCAGTGAGGAGAGCTGAGGGATGGGGAGCAGCTCTGAATGACAGTAAAATCCCACTCTACCTCTGAGACACTGCTGCTTCTCAGCCAGTGACAGGATGAGTCCCTAAGCCTGGGCCTCGGCCTTCCTCATGGAGAGGGGCACCAAGGAAGGCAACAGTGTGATGGAGACTGGAATGGGCTGGGAACTCACTGGGGGAAAATTAGGCAGGTAGGGGAGAAAACAGTTCAGAGAAGGGCTGAGCTACTGCTTGAGCAAGCTGCAAAATGTCATTTGGGGTTGTCCCAGATTGATTTCATTTCAGAAGTTACTGAACAAGTTTATTTTTTGGGTGGTGGCATGTTTTCCCTTGGAGCTGTACACTCTGCAGACTTGAGCTGTGTTGCTGAAATGCTCAAGGAAGTCTGTGCTGCAGGTCACCCCATTTGTCCTTTGGCTGACTACAGGCCAGTGCTGAACTCCAGCAGAGCCCTGGCAGAGCCCAGAGCAGCCTCAGCACCCGCAGAGCCCGGCTGCAAGGAGAGAAACCAGAAAGCACCCATCAGCTGAAGGCTCCTGTCCCCTTGTTCCAGCCGCCCACGGTGCCCAGGCCATGCTGGGTGTGCCCAGAGCTGGGCCTAAACTTCCCCATGGATTCTCTGTCTGGAGGACAGCAGGAGAGCAGGACATGTGCCACCTCCTCAGCAGCCGCCAGAGCGGGATGCCCATGAGCCCACTGCTGCTGTCTCCCAGCACTGGTATTGCCCCTGTGGCCAGAGATGAGCATCCAACTTGAGAGAGCCATTATGGGAACAAGATCCACCCCCAGATGCTCTCCTGGCCCCTCCTGAAATGGGTGCTTCCCCATGACCAGGTGGTGCAGCAGGAGGCCCAGGGACCAGATCGTCGCTGCCTCGCTGTGGTAGCGTTGGTGGTGGATCCAGTCTGGTGGGCTGTCGGACAGGGTTCCTGTAGAACACAGACAGAGATCAGCAGGGGGATGCTGCTGCTCCCAGAGCCTGGCCCCAGCACCCCTGGGCATGTGGGGGCTGCCCCAGTTGCACGGGGTGGGACCACTGCCCTCTCCCTAGCACCTGGGACTTGTGTACAGACTCATGGCTGGAAAAGAAGGCACTGGTGCTAGGAGAGGGCAGCAGAAACCCTGGGAAGGCCCAAGCATGACACACAAAAGAAAAACTCACTCAGTGGTGGAGAAAACCCCCTCTCCTCCCTCCCTTCATGGCCCCCAAAAATGTTAACAAGCCAAGGCAAACAAGGGGAGCAGAGCAATCCAAGCCCTTCCTCGCCTGCACACCAAAGCATCTGGGGCAGGGGGTTAGACCCCCCTCTCTGCTACCCCCATGGGGTTTTTTGTCGGGCTGGCTGCTCCAGCTCCAGCCCCAGCCCAGGGCACAGTGGCTGCTGAAGGCAGGGCTGGGAGCTGGACCCCCTCACACACCCACCCAAATAAACCTGTCTCCAGCATTAATCCCATCCCGGCTGCAGTTTGGGGAAGCCCCAGTGCTGCACCCTGGCTTGGCCATGAGATGCCCAGGAGCATCCCCTGGCAGGGCTCGCCTGCAAACTAGATGTAGGCTGTGTCTTGGAGGAAAGTGCCACTGCCAAAGTCGATCAGTTTCAGCTGCCCGGTGGCCAGGTCATGCAGGATGTTCCCTGGTTTGCTGTCCCTGTGCAGGACCCCGCAGCTGGTGCAGCGCCGCAGGGCCTCCAGCCCCTGGCGGAACAGCCCCCGCGCCTCTCCTCGGACAGGAACCCCGAGCGCCCCCCGAGCGCCCCGGGCCGGCCATCCCCAGGCGTTCTCTCCTGCCCCGGGACAGCGGCGGCTCGGGGCCGGCGGCCGCGCTGCCGAGCGGCGGAGCTCGGGCCGGGGGAGCCGCAGCGGAGGCGGCGGCAGCGGCCGCGCCGCGCGTGTCCTCCGCGGGGCCGGGAGGAGCCGGGGCCGGGCCGGGACCGGAGGAGGGGATAGCGGGGAGGAGGGGACAGCGGGAAAGGGAGAGCGGGATAGGGTGCGGGACCGCGGGACAGGGAGAGGAGAAGCAAGAGAAAGTAAATAAAGTCGCTTCTTTTTCTGCTGCCGCTGCAGCTGAAGCTCCGGCGCCGCGTGTCCCCGTGTCCGTGTGTCCTCTGCCCGCTCGCCCCGCGCCCAGCCCCGCGCTCCCCGGGGCAGCCCCTGAACCTGTCCGAACACGGGAACTTTGCCCTGTTCAGCCCAGACCCAGAGTCTGGACTCCTGCACAGGGGCACAGGAATCCCCTGTGTGTTGTCCCTGATGAGGGTCAAATACTATCGGAGCGCATTCCCTGAATGCTGAATTTGTACCTGACCCAGGCAGTGCACTTATTCTCCAGCACTGCTTTCCAAAAAAAAAAAAAAAAAAAAAAAAAAATAGGGAAAAAGTGAACGCAAACTTTGTGAAGCTCATGGTATTTTAGAGTGTCTGAAACTTGCCAAGTCGTGGATCTTAGAGGTGAGACGCATTTGGAATTAACAGGATGTAGAAGTAGTTCAAGATGGAAAAGGGGAGCATAAAAGGAAACAGAAAAACTTATTGGATTGTTTCATTCAATTTTCATTTCTTAAAAGCTGTTTCATTTTTCTCAGAATCTTCTCCACAGTTTTGTTTGCTCTTTCCAAGAACCTTTCCTGGAGAACGAGGAAGCTTTGAGCAGCTTCTGTCACAAGATGTGCCACCAGCTGCAGCTTCTCTTGGCTTTCCACACCTTGTGTGCAGCTCGACTCTTGCAGCAAAGCGGGACAAATATTTGAAGAACTTTTCAACTTGTTCTTTCTTTTCCTTGTGGGCTGGGCACTTGTGCCATTGGTGAGGTTTTCATTGTTACTGTTCTACCCTAAGAAACCATGACAGGCTACCAGGAATTGTCAGGGAATGCAAGCCTGACTGAATGCAGAGAAAGAATCTCCAGAGCCTGCAGCCAGAAATGGAGATCTGTGTGATAATCATTCCAACATCGCCATGGACATCTTGAAAGTGATGTAGAACATGAAAATGGGCTGACAGAGGGAGTTTGTTTCTGAGTTCACTGTAGAAGATTCCACATCAGGTGCATTGGCACATAAATCAAGAGTTCAATGAGTTCATAGAAAGCACCAGAACAAGCTGGTCATCTCAGTGGATGACTGAAAGAATCAGAAAAGGAGAAACACAGGGAATGATTTGGTGAACTTTCCCTGTACAATGGATCATTTTTCCTAATAATTTCCAATCCATTCCCTCTGCTTTTGTCCTTCCTAGCAAGGCCATTTTCATCCCAGATTCCCCATGAAATGAGAAGCCTGAGCTTGTGAAAGTGCCTGAAAGATGCCCTGTTCCTCTGCAGGGACACTCAGGCTGGAGCAGGAGCTGGAGCCCTCTCTGGGGAAGCCTCCTCTGAGCTGGAATTTGTGCCCTGCTGGGAGAGGAGGAGGAGGAGGGGGAGAAGGCTGGGTGCTGTGTGGCAGGAGCAGGAGGTTTGGGCCGCAGGACATTCCGTCTGTGCCGCTGCCCCGCAATGGGTGGCCATGCCCAGGGCTCTGGGTCTGGCCCCGCGTGCGCTGAGCTCCCTGGGCTGGGCTCAGGTTCCCGCTGGGACTGGGCACAGGCTGGGCTCCAGCTGGGGTCAGCAGCAGCTGGAAATACCTCTGGGCATCTGCGTTTGCTGCTGCTGTTCAGAAGAAACAATGAAGTGAGCCAAGAAGTTCTGATTTTTCTTTATCCTGGTGGATTTTTTAATTTGATTTGACACTCCAGAAGCAATTACTGCGATGGCCTCTGTCAGTTGGTTCTATTTCAACAGCAGCAGCAACAGGGCTGTGTTTGAGTACTGCAAATGTGGCCTGTGTGGCTTTAATTCCACTCATCTTAGTGCTCAGGGGCTGGTGGTCATTCCAGTATCTGCTGATATTTATGCCTGCAACAAAAATACTGACTTCACTGCCATGAAAGCACCAACTGAAAGAGGCACTTGCAGTTTTATGGATAAAATTCAAGTGGAAATCTGAAGAGGGCCATGAGCAACAAGGATCTCCGATTCCCAAGGCAAAGGCAGGAGCAGCCTCCTGCTGCCAGCTCAGGGTGAGTAAAACAGCACTGAAAACAGCGCTGGAACCCGATCCTTCCTTCCTCTGAGGGCTGGCTCAGGGCAGCACAGGCGGGCCCTGAGGAGCCAGGGCTGTGTGCGGGTGCTTGTTGCTCTACTCCAGAATCCATCTGGAAAAAGCCCTCGGAAGCCGAGGCAGGAGAGGTGGGAAGGGGCCAGCGCTGCTGCTGCTCCTGCCCGGGAGCCCCGGCTGGGCCAGGCCGGCGCCCACTGCGCTGCGGCTGCTGCTGCTGCCAGAGCCGGGGGGACTCGGGGACAGAAACGGGCACGGGGACAGCAAAGGCCGGGGCTGCGGGGATGTTGGTGCTCGGGCCAGCGCCAGCACAGAGCTCCAGCCCGCAGTTAGCCCAGAGGGAAAGGCTGGGGAAAGGCTCCATTTCAGCCTTTCTTCACTCGTCACTGGGAAGGGACTGAAATTAAAGGAGAACAGGCAGGGCCTGACCCTTTCTCCTTTGGGAGGAGCCCCACGCCTGGGGCTGTGAGGGGCCATGAGGGGCTGTTGGGGACCTTGAGGGGAGAAGGGTCTTGAGAGGCTGTGGGAGGCCAGGCTCGTCATGGAACCAAGATTCTATTATGACACTGTGGAACCAAGGAGACTGCTGTTGGCAGTACAAAATCTCATGGAACTGAAAGTCCATTGTGACACTGTGGGGCCTCATGGAACCACGGACACCATTATGACACTTCAGGACCCACTGGAGCCAAGGGGCCATTGTGACACTGCAGGGCCTTGTGTAACCAAGGGGCCATTGTAGCATGGCAGGGCCTCATGGAATCAAGGAGATCACCGTGACACTGTGGGGCTCCATAAGGGGCCATGAGGCTCTACAAAGGGCTGTGGGGCACCAGGAGACCACAGGGCTATTCTGACTGAGGAACCAAGGACACCATTGTTACACCACGGGGCATCATGGAACCAAGGAGACCATTGTGAACCAGCAGGGGAACCCACTGAGACTATGGTGACAGTTCAAGGACCATTGTGGCACTGCAGGGACTCATGGAACCAATGAGACCATTGTGACATGGCCCAGCCTCATGGGAGCAAGGGGCCACTGTGCCACTGTGGAGCCAAGGAGACCATTGTGATATCACTGGGCCTCATGGAAATAAAGCTCTGTTGTGATCCTACAGGGCCTCACGGAACCAAGGGGAAATTGTGATGCTCCAGGGCCCAAGGATCCAAGAACATGGAACAGACCTGGCTGGCTGGGCCTCCTGGAGGCTGCCTGACTGGTCCAGGTGACCTTGGCATGTTGAGGGCTGTTTCTCATCTATCCCTGAAACCCTGGAGTTCCATCCTTTCCTTCCTGTGGGAAAGAATTGTCCTTCTCCTCCAGGGGTTCATTGCAGAAATTGGGATTCCTGCTCCAAATTTGATTCTATCCAAGTATTATTCCCATTTAAAACCTGTCAGGACAGACAGCTCTGGCTGACCTTGGCTTCTTGGGGGCCATCTCTTGTCTGCCTTCAAAACATGGGGGGCCTGTGCTTTTTTTCCCATGGAAGAAACCATCTTTCAAGTCCAGGCATCCATGGTCACAATTGAGAATCTGCCTCCACAATTTCTTATATTTAAGGATCGCTCCCAGACAAAAACTGCCAGGACTGCCCAGGTTCCCTTGGTTTCCTGTGGGCCAGGTTTCATTTGCCTTTCAAACACTGGGGCTCTGTACTTTCCTTCCTATGGAAAAGAACTGTCCTTCTCATCCAGGTGCCAATAAACAAAAGTGGGGTTTGGCCTCCCAAATTCTGTCTGGCCAAGAATTCTTCCCAGACAAGAGGTCTGGCTGGCAGGTCTGGCTGCCTCGGCCTCCTTGGGGCCACCTCTAATGAGCCTTTGAAACACTGGGACTCCACCCTTTCCTTCCCATGAAAGCTGCCATCCTGGTCCAGGAACCCATAGCTGAAATGGAATTCCAACCCCAAAGAAACCCATATATCCAAAGGCTGCTTTCAGACAGAAGCTGCAGTTACAGACAGGTCAGGCTGGCCTTGGCCTCTGGTGACAGCTTCTCATCTGTCTTCAAAGTCCTGGGGCTCTGTGGTTTCCTTCCTGTAGAAAAGAACTGTCCCTCTTGTCCAGGCGCTGTTGGCCTCAGGCACTTGCCCACTCTATATGGACAAAGGAGCTCTGTGCTCCGTGGGGTGGAAACTGAGGAGAGAAGAGGAGAGCCCTGAGAGGGACTGAAGGGTGGTTTCAGTGATGGTGGATCCTTCTGACACAGTAGAGAACAGCCAGAGAAAGAAAGAATTAATGCCAAGGGCAGCTAGGGCGGCCCAGACTGGACACCAGGAGAAAGGAATTTCCCTCCCAGGGCGGAGCTGTGGTGCAACACGTCCCCAGAAGGATCCTAGAGGCTTTGTGTGGGCAGGCAGGGGCAGGCAGGAGGGAGAGCTGTCAGCAAAGGCAGGGGCCAGCGAGGTGGGGCAGCCAGGGGATGACGACAGCCTGCAGGGACAGAGGCACAGGGCAGGGACACCGTAGGACAGCCTGGGCTGCAGAGAGCACAGGGATGTGCAGCAGCTGCAAGGCCCTGATAGAGCCAACCTGTGCAGCACTTTGGCCATGGCTGCTGGCCCTGGGCCTGAGGCCACGAGGGGACAAGTGACCCTTTCAGCCCTGGGGCCTCACTGCCTCCTTGTCCCTGCTCAGCAGCCTGGCAGGGGCCGCCCCATGGTCCTGCCCTTGGCACTGCACATCCCCACATCCCAGTGCCCATCCCGGGAAGAGCCCTGAGCAATGAGGGAGGGACAGGATCTGCCTTGCCAGGGGCTGGGGCTCAGGCCTGGGCCCTTTGCATTCCTGAAACACATCCAGGTTTGCTCAGCACCAGAGACACCTTTCCCTTGCTTGTCCCCAGCTGTCATCAGTACCTCCAGTGTTCTGCTCTAACTGGAACCTGGGGACACTTTCTCAGTTGTTTGAAACTTCAATGTTTCAATGTAACTGAGATCTTGAGGGTTTTGTGACATGACTGAGGGGGTTGTGACATCACAGAGCTGGCTGTGATGTCACAGACTAGGGTGTGAGGCCATAGAGCAGACTCTGCCACCATAGAGGGTGGCTCTGTGGCATCAGAGAGTGGATTATAACATCATAGAGCAGACTGTGACATCACAGAACAGACTGTGACTTCACAGGGTGACATTGTGACATCACATCTTCTGTGACATCATAGCATAGCTATATGATCTCCTAGGATGACATCAGAGTGAGGCTGTGTGACATCACAAGGGCTGTGTGACATCACAGAGATGGCTGTGTGATGTCACAAGTGCTGTGTGACATCACAGAGACAGTGTGATGTCACAGCGATAGCTGTATGACATCACAAGGGCTTTGTGACATCAGAGTAGCTTGTGTAACATCACAGTGATGGCTGTGTGACATTACAGGTGTCTGTGTGACATCACAGGGGCTGTGTGAGGTCACTGGGGAGGTCACTCCTCCCCAGACCCCCTCCCAGTTCCCCCAGAGAAGTCCAACGCTGCTCGTGCACAGCGGGGTCCCCTGTCCCCCCGGGTCCCCCTGCCCCCGGCACCGCAGCCTCCCCCAGAGGATGTTCCACAAGATCGACCCCAGAGCCTGACACGGGGACGGGGGCCGGGGCTGTGGGGGTGGGACAGGGGGACAGGGACCCCCCGGCAGCATCCTCGTGTCCCCCAGGGCCAGAGCCTGAGCCGGGCTCCTTCACCCTGTTACCAATGAGGGCTTGAGAGCACTGAAAAAATCCTCAGCAAGGGAGCAGCAAAAACCAGATTTAATATTATGCAACAGCACCACAAAGTTCCTTGGCAAGAGTCACTCTGTTCCTGCCTGGACACTTCAGGCACACCAAGGAAACAAAGCAACAACAAAACCAAACCAAATCCAGGCAATCAAACATGGAATGAACTGAGAACTGTGCCTTGTGTATGTATGACAAAAAGGCAGTTAGGGCAAGGATAAAAGGAATAAAGAGATAAAAGCTTAACAGTTCAAATTTAACAGGACTTAATTTATACCTTAACTACTACCTTCAACTTCACAATTTAGCAAAGGACAGAGCTTAACAGTATTTGACATAACTTATAACCGATGACTTTGCAATTTAATAGAGGAATAGCATTTAAGAGTATTTAACTCAGCTTATAACTTCTATTAAACATAACAGCTTAGCAAAAGAACTCTTAGCAGCATTTTACTTAGGTTATTCCTCATGATTTAACCTTACTTACAGGTCTGACTTGCCCAGCTATCCCAGGCACTCAGACCCCTCAGAGAGAAGCATTCCTGCCACATTTCCTCAGCACAGACACTCCTGTGTGCACACAGACACAGAGAGTCAGTGCAAGGCACCTGTGAGAAATTCCTCTGAGGGCAGGGAAATGCTCCCTGTGGATGCTTTGGCATCTCCCCAGCAGGGAAGGGTTGAGCCTGGAAGAGTGGGGGGATCGGCCCAGGCTCCCTCGTTGTTGGGGATCACCGAGTGCAGCAAACGGGAGAGTTCCCGGCTCGGAGAGGCCCCACTCAGAGGGAGTCGCTGGCCCAGGAGAGCTCCAAGGGCTCCTTTTGGAGCGCTGTTTGTAGGGCCCCAAGACAGGGGCTTCAGTCCCAGCCATGTTTCATCCTGGCCACACTTGGCATCAGCAGCTTTCTTTGGCAGGCTGAGAACAGGGATGTTGTGCCACTGAGGGAACACAAACAGGGCTGCTCCTAAAGCAGTCAGGAGCTGGCTGGGCAGCAGCAGTGCCTGGAGCAGACAGTGTTTGGGATGAGCTCCAGAGGACCTGAGCCCAGGGGCTGCTGGCCAAGGCTGAGGCTCAGCGAGCATTTCTCAGCTGGCAGGGCAGGCTGAGAAGGGGAGGGGAGAATGCACCAGCACAGAAACCATGGAGCCAAGGGACCATTGTGACACTGTGGGGCCCTGTGAGGCCAAGGGACCAGTGTGACACTGTGTGGCTCCATGGAATGTCGGGATCATTGTGACACTGAGAGGCCCCATCAAACCATGGGTCCACTGTGACACCATGGGGCCTCATGGAACTGTGGAGATCATTAGGATACTGTCATGTGGCCAAGGGACCATTGTGACACTGTAAGGCCCCAGGGAGCCAAAGGTCCATTGTGACATTGCAAGGCCTCATGGAGACACCATTAAGAGAATTCACAGCCTTATGGAACCAAGGGGCCATTGTGACACTGGTGGGACTCATGGAATCATGGACAGCACTGGGATACTATGAGGGCCCATGGAATAAGTAAACCACTGGGACACTGTGAGGCCTGGTGAAACCAAGAAGACTTTGTGGCACTGCAGGGCTGCATGGAACCAAAGGTCCATTGTGACATTGCGGGGCCTCGTGTCATCAGTGGTCCATTGTGACACTGTGGAGCCAAAGGAGACCACTGTGACACTGCAAACCCCCAGGGTCCAAAGGTCCATTGTGACATTGTGGGCCTCATGGAACAGAGGAGTCACGTGACATTGTGGGGCCTGGGGAGCCATGAGGACCATTGGGACACTGCGGGGGCCCATGGAACCAAGGGAACACGAAACAGGTCTGGCTGGTTTGGCCTCCCAGGGGCTGCCTGACAGCTGACTTTGGCATTTTGAGGGTCTCTTCTCATCTGATATTGAAGCACTGGGGCTCAGGGCGTTCCTTCAAATGGAAAAGAGCTCCCCTTCTCCTCCAGGCACCCATGGCCAGAATTTGGACTTCACCATAATTTCCTTATATCCAGGGATTGTTTCCATGGGAATATTGCCAAGAAAAATCTGGCAGACAGTTGTTTTGTAAGGGTCACTGCTTATCTGTCCCCAGAACACTGGGGAAGGCTCTGTGCTTTCCCTTCTGTGGGAAAGAACTGTCCTGCTTCTCCAGGTCCCCATGGGCAAAATTTGGATTCCGTCTCCAAAATTCCCAATCTCCAAAGTCTGCCTCCAGACAAAATCTGCCATTACTGACAAGTCTGGCTGGCCTTGGCCTAGTGAGGCTCTCACCTGCCTTCCGAACACTGGGGCTCTGTGCTTTTCTTCCTATGGAAAAGAACTGTTCCTTCTCCTCCAGGCACCCAATGGCCACAATTGGTGTTCCACTTCCAACATTGCCAGTTGTGACAGACTGGAGGAGATTGTTGGCTGGAAACATTTCATGTGTGGGGGAGGAAGGGGCAGGTCCAGCCTTGCCCTGCCCTGGAACCCCAGCCCTGCCCTGCCCTGGAACCCCAATTCCCCCAGAGCCTCTATCCCAGCCCAGCAGTGTCTGCCAGTCCCTGGCACAGCACAGGCAATGCTCCACAGCCACCTCTGGAGCCCCAGCCCAGCTCCTGAGTGACCAAATGACCCCAAGTCCCAGCTGGGGGAAGGGCCCAGGAAGACCAAGGGGTATTTAAGGCTGGTGACAAGGCAAGCACACATCTTGACCCTACCTCCTCTTGGAATTTCTATCTGAACACTGATGGAATCCAGGAGTTGGTAGCACTCTGTGTGCTTCTCTGTATCATACCTGTCTTTTTCTCCTTCTCTTTTATATTTCTATCCACCTGCAAAGGCTGATTTAGTTAAAATTGAACAGGATTAGAGTTTGTGAAGTTGAATGGGCCAAGGCAATGCTCTGAGAAGTATTTTTTGTTGATTGTATGTTGTATTACAGATTTTGACAGAGTTTCTCTGATCTTCTAAAGTTCCCAGTAAAGGCAGTTTTGTTGTTTTGAGCTCCTGAGAATCTCTTGATGGTATTTCTCCAGTACATCCAACTCAGAGGACACAGATAATTGTAATTCCTTTTAAATTTCTCCTTGAGAGAGTTTTTTTAGTAGATGGGGTGTTATATTCCACTCAGGCCATGTTTTCCCCCCTCCCCCGGGACCCCTGTGACTCTGATCAAGATAAGCCTGGAGCCCTCCTTAATGCCCCAACGGGGTTGGCAGAGAGCCAGAGAAGCCCTCCCTGCCCAGAGCCTAGATAAACGCCTGACATTTCCTGTTCTCTCTCTCCTTCCCCACTCTTCCCTTTGGACAATGCAATAAAAGAGCTGGACAACTACATCAGGGTGATAGCCTCTTTTGAACCTTTGCCCATCTCCTGACGTTTTCCCCCTCAAGGCCTCGTATCTCTGGGCTAGCTTGATAATTTTGGGGCTGAGAGAGGGGGAAACCACAGAGGGTCACCAGGTCATTAAAGGGGACCAGGTTGGTCAGACACAACCTAGCCCTCCTAAACCCCTGCTGGCCGGGTCTGACACCCTGGCCATCCTGTAAGTGCTGTGTGATGACACTCAGTGTAAACTGTTCCATGACCTTACCAAGTACTGAGGTCAGGCTGACTGGCCTGTAATTACCAGGATCCTCCTTCCCACCCTTGCTGTGAATGGGCGGCACATTGGGCAGCTTCCAGTCATCTGGAACCTCCCCAGTGAGCCAGGACTGCTGGTAAATGATGGAGAGCAGCTTGGCAAGCTCATCTGCCAGCTCCCTCATCACCCTGGAGTGGATCCTATCTGGTCCCATGGATTTATGAACATCCAAGCAGCTCAGCAGTTCTCTGACTGCCTCCTCCTTAGTAACAGTGGCCCACTCTGCTCCCTGACACCATCGACCAGCCCAGGAGGAACTTGTCCTGAAGGCAAATAGTCTTCTCATTAAAAACTGAGGCAAAGATGGCGTTAAGCACCTCTGCCTTCTTCTCATCTACAATTAACAAGTTCCCTCCGTCATCCAATAGAGAACAAAGATTGGTCTTATTTTTCATTTTACCAATGATATATTTCTAAATATATTTTGTATTATCCTAACAAAAGTCACCATTCTAAGTTCAAACTGAGCTTTAGCCACCCTAAATTTCTTTCCTACATATTCTAGCAGCTCTCTTAAATATTACCTGAGGGACCTGACCCTCCTTCCAAAGATGAAACATCCTCTTTTTATTCCTACATTCCTCCAAAACCTCCATTCCCATTCAGGCTGGGCATTTGCCTCATCAACTCATCTTTCGGTACACAGGAAAATGGTTCCTGTGCCCTCAAGATCTCTGTTTTGAAGCACGCCCACCTTTCCTGAACTCCTTTGTTATTAAGGGCTGCTTCCCAAGGAACTCTCTGAGCAAGTCTCCTAAATAGGCCAAAGTCTGCCCTCCAAAAGTCCAGTGTAAAAGGCTTATTAATTCCTGACTTCAACAAATATTGAGAATTCTATAATTTCATGATCACTGTGCCCCAAGTGGCCTCCAACCACCACATCTCCCAGCAGCCTGTCTCTATTTACAAACAACAAGATCCAGCATAGTCCCTCCCCTGCTGGGCTCACCCACCAGCTTCAATAAAAAGTTGTCCTCCACAAACTCTAAAAATTTCCTGGTCTGCCTCTTTTCTGCTGTATTGAGTTCCCAGCAAGTGTCCAGCAGGCTGAAGTCGCCTACAAGAACAAGGGTGGATGATCCAGAAGCATTCTCTAGCTGATCACAGAATGAGTTGTCCACCCCTTCTTCCTGGTTGGGTGGACAGTAACAGACTCCCAGTAGGATGTCAGCCTTGTTGGCCTTCCCCCTGAGTCTCACCCATAGACATTCAAATTCATCGTCATTAGTTTCAACACCCAGAGCATCAAAACCCTCCCTAATATAAAGGGCCACCCCTCCACCTCTTCTCCCTTTCCTGTCTCTCCTGCAGAGCTTGCAGCCATGCAGTGCAGCACTCTGGCCATGTGAGTCATCCCACCCTGTTTCTGTGATGGCAATTACATCATGGCTGTGCTGCTGCACCATGGCCTCCAGCTCTTCTTGTTTGTTACCCACGCTGTGTGCACTGGTGTACATGCACCTCAGCTGGGCTGCTGATTTCACCCCTAACTCAGGGTTACCACCCTTGGGCCTGCTTCCAGACAGCCCAGCTACATCTGCCTCCCCCTTCAGACCTAGTGTAAAGCCCTTTCCACAAGTTCTGCCAGTTCATGAGCTAAAATTCTTCTGCCCTTAACAGAAAGATGGAGCCCATCTGGTCCAAGGAGGCCAGGTGTTGTAAAAGTCACTCCATGATTAAGGAATCTGAAATTCTGCTGGTAGCACCAACCCTTGAGCCACTCGTTGACAATGTGAGCTCTCCTATTGCTTTCACCATTTTTCTCAGACTGCAAAGGGACTGAGGAAAAGACTACCTGTGCCCCTGTCCTATTAACCACCTGGCCCAATGTCCTGCAGCCCCTTTTAATTGCCCTGACACTCCTCTTTTCAGTCTCTTCACTGCCAGCCTGGGGTATCAGCAGTGGGTAATAATCAGAGGGCTGAATCAGCCCAGGCAGTCTCTCAGGGATATCCCGTACCCGGGCCCCAGGGAGGCAGTAGACCTCTCTGTGGGGTGGCTCTGTTCCACTCAGAAGGGAGTCACCCACCACAATTACCCTTCTTTCCTTTTTGATGTTAGAGGTGGTGACCTGTCGCACAGATGAATCATAACTGGGAGGCTCACTGGGCAGATAATTTTCTTCTAAACCATCTGGCTGACTCTCCAGATCCAGGGGATCATACCAGATCTGAAGTGGCACCTGCCTTGGGATGGGGGGTTGAGAGGAATTTTTATTATTACCTTCTCGAGTAGGTGCCCACTCCCACTCCCCTTAATCGGCCAGGTGTCCTTCTATAGCCTGAGAGTGGGAGGCACAGGAGACAGCGGGAGCCAAGGAGAGCATTGCTGCCCTGCCAGACCTCATGGAACCAAGGATCCACTGTGACACTGCAGGGCCTTGGGTACCACGGTGACATTGTGACACTGCAGGGTCCAAGGATCCAAGGGACTTTGTGACACCAAGGGGTTCCATGGAACCAAAGGGACATTGTGACACTGGAAGGCCTCATGGAATCATGGAGACCATTGGGACACTCTGGGGCCTCATGGAACCGTGGTTACACCAAGTTGTCTGGGAGTGTGCTGGAGGGTAGGAGGGCTCTGCACAGGGCCCTGGAACGGTTGGATCCAGGGCCCAAATCCGACAAGGTGAGGTTTAACAAGTCCAAGTGCCAGGTCCTGCACTTTGGCCACAACAACCCCTGCAGCAACACAGGCCGGGGACAGAGGGGCTGGACAGCAGCCAGGCAGAAAGGGACCTGCAGGGACTGATGGACAGCAGGCTGGACATGAGCCAGCCGTGTGCCCAGGCGGCCAAGAAGGCCAATGGCTCCTTGCCTGGATCAGGAATGGTGTGGCCAGCAGGAGCAGGGCAGTGATTCTTCCCCTGTGCTGGGCACTGGTTGGGCAGCACCTCGAGAGCTGTGTCCAGTTCTGGGCCCCCCAATTTAGGAAGGACATGGAGGCACTGGAGCGTGTCCAGAGAAGGGCAACAAGGCTGGTGAGGGGTCTGGAGCACATGTCCTGTGAGGAGCTGCTGAGGGAGCTGGGATTGTTGATCCTGGAGAAGAGGAGGCTCAGGGGAGACAAGGTGTTGTCAGGGCACAGGATGCACTTCATGGTCTCAAAGGCCTTTTTCAACCTTGCTGAGTCTTTGATTCTCTGAAACCACCCTTGGAGCAGTTGCAGGAGGAGCCCTGGGCCTCCTCTTCAGAAGCTGCAGCAGCCCAGGTCCCTCAGCTTCTCCTCACAGCCCAAAGCCCAACCTGTCAGTCCTTCAGAGCCTCTGCAGCTCCTCCTCGCTGCCCAGAACAGGGAGCCCCACAGCCAGACACAGCAGCCCAGATGTGCCCCCCTGGCCTGGGGTGCCTCTGGCAAGGGAGCAGCACC
>QUSF01000646.1:0-25231 GCA_003676055.1 Chloebia gouldiae | reverse complement strand
GGACTGATGGACAGCAGGCTGGACATGAGCCAGCCATGTGCCCAGGTGGCCAAGAAGGCCAATGGCTCCTGGCCTGGATCAGGAATGGTGTGGCCAGCAGGAGCAGGGCAGTGATTCTTCCACTGTGCTGGGCACTGCTTGGGCAGCACCTCGAGTGCTGTGTCCAGTTCTGGGCCCCCAATTTAGGAAGGACATGGAGGGGCTGGAGCATGTCCAGAGAAGGGCAACAAGGCTGGTGAAGGGTCTGGAGCACAAGTCCTGTGAGGAGCAGCTGAGGGAGCTGGGATTCTTGATCCTGGAGAAGAGGAGGCTCATGGGGAGACAAGGCGGTGTCAGGGCACAGGTTGGACTTGATGATCTCCAAGGTCTTTTCCAACCTTGCTGATTCTGGGATTCTCTGAAACCACCCTTGGAGCAGTTTCAGGAGGAGCCCTGGGCCTCCTCTTCAGAAGCTCCAGCAGCCCATGTCCCTCAGTGTCATGGTTTGACACTGGCACAATGCCAGCACCCCCATGAAAATGCAGCCTCTCAGTTGAATGCTGTGAAATGTGATCAAGAACAGAGCAAAGCAGGCCCAAACTTAATAACAAAGAAAAATAACTTTATTAAGCTACTACCACTATCACTACTATATAAGAAAAAAAGAAAGAAAAACACACACAAGATCCAAAATGAAAACCTTCTAAAACATTCCTCCTCCCACCACCCAACTCCAACAAACCACAGGAAGACACATTTGGACCCTTCAATATAATCAATACTAAGTCCATCAGGGGAGAGAGGAGTCTCCCTTGCACCATAGACCCCCAGGAAACACAGCTGCCACTCCTTGTGTTTCCATGTCACACATGGCACCGCCCGGAGAAAAAGTTTGCCAGTGTGACCCTCTCCTTTCCATGCACAGTGCTCTCACCACCGATGCATGGATGGACAGACTGCTTTTAGGATTTTTCCTTTCAAGGATGCTCTGCCAAGAGGGAAAAAAACAACAGTTCAGTTTTTCATTTTTTGGGACTACAGTCCCCCCATTTTCTTCCTCCCCTGGGGCCGAGGGTCTCAGGAACAGAGATCTTCTTCTCTTCTTCTTCTCTGAAGGTAGGGGGCACCAACACAAACCTCCCCAACTTTTCTCTGTTCGCTCCACTCCTGTCTTTCCTCAGCTGCGGAAGCAGGTCTCTTGGCTCACCAGCATCCTCCTAAAACACAGTCTCTCTCTTGGAGGAGAAAATCAGTTCAGTCTATGGCTAACAAGAAAAAGTCCAGCCAGAAGCCACTCCATCATCTCCTTCCACCCAGACCTAGAGTCTCTCCCTCTCAAAAAGAGACAGTGACGGTTTGGCAGCAGTACCGTGGGGAAGGAGGAGAGCGGGGTGCGGACCCAAGGCCGCACGCCGCCCTCCTCCTTCCCCACGGTACTGCTGCCAAACCGTCACTGTCTCTTTTTGAGAGGGAGAGACTCTGGGAGGGGAACGGAGATATCCCAGATTTCTCCACACTTCCATCTGCAGGGGCCAGACCGGTTCCAGCCCCTCCACCCTTCGGCCTTACCTCAGCCAGGCCTTGGGCCTTCCCCTCCCCCACCCAGCCACAGGCTGGGCAGGGGAGAGTCCTGCACTGCACCCTGACCCGAACCAGAGAGAGCAAGTTCCCCTGGGAATTCTGCTTTTAACCCCTCTGTGTTCTCAGAGGCGTGTCCACCCTCAATTGGTCACCCCAAGTGTCAATATCCAAATTGACCTCTTCCTTCCGAGAAGATTCTTTTTCCGTGTCAAACCACGACACCATGGCCCATGGAGGCAGAGGAGAGTTCTCTCCCATAGGAAGGAAAGCCCAGAGCCCCAGTGCTTCAGGGCAGATGAGAAGCAGCCCTGGACATGCCAAGGTGGTCAGGTGGTTCCCAGGAGGCCCAGCCAGCCAGAGCTGGTCCGTGTTCCCTTGGTTTGGTGGTGATGCCTTGAGAGGCTGCCTAGAACAGAGCTAGACAATGCTAAAGGAATAAAGTAGGTATTTATTAAAAGGCCTTCAAGGGATACACCTTGGGCAGTACAAGAGCCTGGCCCTGGCTCCATCCTAGATGGAGTCCAGGTCACGAGTTTTCACAGGGGCAAACAGGGGGATTTGGCCTGGCAGGATGTCTAAAACAATATCCAGAAATATCTACAGAGCACTTGGCTGCAGAGACACATTCCCATTGCTCCTGCCCAGGTTTCAGGATTCAAACACTGCTGTCCTTCCCAGGAGCTGTTCCTTCAGCTGCCTCGGGAGGGCCTTTTGGCCTCTGGACCCACACTCTGGCTCCATTATTAGCACTGCTGGATCCAAACCCTTTATCTCCACCAACAGCAGTGATTTGAGGTGGATCTCCTTTTTTCCCAATTGTTTTAGACACTGACAATATCAATAATTGTGCTCCCCTGTCATGGGTTTGAATAATCCACTCTTGTTCACTATTGTTTAACTGAATTACTTCAATTTCTCCTTGATAATCTGCATCAGTTCCTCCTCCCATGACATGAGCACTTTGCAAGGCCAAGCTCCAATGAGCAGTTATCAAACCTAAGTGTCCTGGAGGAATCTGGATTCCTGTTCCTGCATTGTAAACTCTCATTTTCTTCTGATTTATCCTAACTAATTCCAGTGCATGCAGGTCTAGCCCAGCAGCCTCTGGACTGGCCCTGCCAGGGCCATCACACCCAGAACAATTTCCCAGGCAGTCCCAGTCTCACTGCCCATGGCTGTATTTGCACATTGGGAGCAGCTGTGCACAGCCAGGGGGCTTCCATTTCCTCAGGGGCGGTTGTTAAGGGCATGGAGCACATCTGGGAGATGGGTTCTCCATGGGGACATGTTCCCATCTCTTATTTTTAAACTGCTCTTTTAACAACCCCTTCTCCTCAGCCACCTTGTCCTCCTCCTCCTCTTTCTCCTCATCCTCCTCTTCCTGCTTGTCCTCGTGCTCGTCCTCATCCTCGTCCTTTTTCTTCTCCTCCACCTCCTTGTCCCCCTCATCCTAGTCATCCTCCTCCTTCTCCTCATCCTCCTCATCCTCCTTGTCCTCTACATCCTCCTTATCGTCATCCTCCTCGTCCTCGTCTTCCTCCTCATCCTTGTTCTTTTCCTCCTGCTCAATCTCCTCATCTAAGTCCTCCTCGTCCTCCTCCTAATCCTCATCCTCACTCTCGTCCGCTTCCTCTTCCTCATCCTCTTCCTCTTTGTCCTCCTCATCTTCCTCATCCTTCTTGTCCTCCTCCTCCTACTTGTCCTCCTCCTTCTCCTCCTCCTCCTCCTGCTCCTCGTCCTCCTCCTCCTCCTCTTCATCGTCCTCGTCCTCCTCATCCTTATGTCCTTCTCATCCTCCTCCTCCTCCTCCTCCTCCTCCTCATCCTCCTCCTCTTCTTCATCCTCTTCCTCCTCCTCTTCATCCTCCTTGGCCTCCTCCTCCTCCTCGTCCTCATGTCCTTCTCCTCCTCCTCTGCCTCCTTCTCCTCCTCTTCCTCCTCCTCCTGGTCCTCCTCCTTGTCCTCCTCATCCTCCTGATCATCTTCCTCCACCTCCTCCTCCTCCACCTGCTCGTCTTCCTCCTCCTCTTTGTCCTCCTCTGGCTCCACTTCCTTTCCCTCGTCCTCCTCCTCCCCCTCCTTGTCCTCATCCTCCTCCTCCTCTTCCTCACCCTCGTCTTCCTCCTTCTCTGCCACCTCCTCCTCATCCTCGTCCTCATCCTCCTCATACTTCTCCTCTTCCTTGTTATCCCCATCTCCTCATCCTCGTCCCCCTTGTCCCCATCCTTGTCTTTGTCCTCCTCCTCCTCGTCCTCCTCATTCTTCTCCTCCTCCTTCTTGTCCTACTCATCCTCCTCCTTGTCCTCATTCTCATCCTCTTCCTCCTTCTCCTCCTCATTCTCCTCCTCCTCCTCCTTGTCCTGCTCGTCCTCCTCCTTGTCTTTATCCTCCTCATTATCCTCCTCCTCCTCATCCTCATCCTCTTCCTCTTCTTCTTCCTCTGCCTCCTCCTCCTCCACCTCTGAGTGTGGTTCCCAGGATTCACTTACTCTAGGATTCCATGAACCTGGAACTCTGTGATTCCATGGCTCTGTGACCCCATGGATGGATTCAGGATTGTCTCCAGGGCCACGAGGGAATGTTGGTGCTAGTGGGCGGGGCGGCAGTGAAGGGGCACCAACAGCTGAGAGGAAACTGCAGCTACTGCTGCTGCTGCTGCCGCTGCTGCCGCTGCTGCTGCCGCTGCTGCCGCTGCTGCTTATGGGGGTGCTGCTGGCAGGGGCAGTGCCCTGGTGTGCCTGAGCATTGCCATCTGCAGCCTGCAAGCTCCTGGGAGCTCAGGACAGAGCCAGGACTGACCCAGGCTGGCGCTGCACTTGAGGACAGACACAGAGAACAGAAAGTGCCCACGGAGTGGTTCAGAGCAGGTCTGTGGGAAGGAGGAGGGAGGGAGGATGAATCTCCTGCCCAAGGATGCCAAGGGAAAGGCTTTGGGAGGGAAAGGAAGCCTTGACCTGACACTAAGCCCTTCAAGGGCCCAGCTGCCCACTCTGAGCAGGATTTCATCAGTCTTTGTCTCAAGGCAGTGGCAGGGTCAGAAGTGGTGGGAGCACCTGGAAAGCAGGGCCATGTATTCCCTCCCCCCAGCCCATTTGGGAACATCTGGGCAAGGTCTCCATTGTCTGCCTGCAGCCAGCTTGGGGGGCCCTTCCTCTCCTCCTCCTGCTTGGGTGTCTGGGCTTGGTTTCTTTCCCCTTCATGCTCCCAGGGACTGCAGGTTTTTCAAAGGACTTTGGCTTTTGCTTTTGTCTAGGAGTCTCTGAGAGGTTTGTGCAATCATGGCCCCAGTTATCTGCTTTAAGGAGTCCCTTGAGAGCTTTGTACTGACACTCAGTGGGGCTCATTAATACTTCGAGATACTCAACATTTTTAAGGTACTTTGGATTTTCCTTTCCACACTGAGAGGTTTTTGTGCCATCCTGGCCTCCAGTTCTCTCCTCCAAGGATTCCATGAGGAGCCTGTGTTGGGGATGGACCTCAGTGGGTCCCATTAATGCTTTGTGACACTATGGGTATTTCTTCTGTCTTTGAGTCCGGGACAGGTTTGTGCAATCTCCTCTCAGGCCCTGAGGTTCCAGGGCTCAGCTCCAAATGCACCACAGGACTCATTAGGATCAAGCAAGTCCTGGCAAACCATGGCTCTGCCTTGATTTCACTCTGCTCTCATGCACTTCATCAGGAAGTTTCTGTAGTGGTTTTGGTTCACCAATTTGAGATTTCTTAGGCAATTAGTGTGATGGGTTCAGTGTTGGCTAATGACCAGTGCACTCACTAGAATATACTTACTCATTTCCTGCTCTGAGGTAGGATTAGGAGAAAGAAAAAATAGGCTCAAAACTTTAAGAGTAAAAAGAAAAGTTTGTTAACAGTAACTAAAAGAAAGGGTAACAAGGATCAGAACAAAACTTTCAGAACAATTCCCCTCCTCTCATTACAATCTTTTCTTTCTTACTGACCATGTAAAGAGACAAAACCTAAAATTTTCTGTCAGATTACCACTTCTAGAATAGTCTTTCTTCAGTTCACTTAGGGAGAGATGTTCTTTTTTTTAATGTTATGGAGACTTCTCCACAAGAAAACATATCTCACGGCTTTACATTTCCACAAATTGCAGCTGCCTGGAAAAATCTGCAATTGTGAAATCCCTCCCATTTTTTCACAGCCTTTCCCACAGCTGTGTTTATGGGCCATGTCAAGTTATGGGGTATTAGTTTAAAGATAAGCTGTTTAAAAGCAAAAGTTCTCTTCATCTTTTCCTGAAATCATCTTCATCTCTGGGAACAGAGGTCTTCTCTCCCTGAGGACGCGGGGTCTCATCATTCTGCTCTCTTTGTGTGTTCAAACTTCTAATGTGATCACAGCTACTTCAACATGTGCTTACTTTAGCATGGAGGCGTTTGCTGAAACAAGTCATCTCCCCATACATTTCAATGCATTATAGGGAAAAAGAGAGTCTGATGTATCAATGACATCCTTCTCCAAGCTATAGCAGAGGATTTTAGCCCGAAGATCAAGGCATCTCCTTATCCCTCCCATCCGGGACTCAACTTCCTCTTCACTGCTCTCGTTGTCTTCATGTTGCTCCTCTGTGTACCTGCCCTGTGTCCTTTTCTCTCACTGGAGGGAGGATGGCAGCACTGGCAGAGTCAATATCTGCCTGGGGCTGCAAATGGTTCCGTGAGCCCGGCCAGGCTCGGTGGCCAATTCTAATTTTGGCCATGGACCCTGGACATGAAGACCAGTTCTTTTCCATAGGAATGAAGGAACAGAGCCCCAGTGCTTCAGAGGCAGATGAGAGGTGACCGCCAGATGACAAGGCCAGCCAGAGCTGGCAGGCTATTTTCTGGGAGATACTCTTGCATATAGGCAATGTTTTAGGGAGAGTACCAATTTTGGCAATGGGCATCTGAAAACATGGACAGTTCTTTTCCATCGCAAGAAAAGCACGGAGCCCCAGTGCTCCACAAGCTGATGAGAGGCAGCCCTTGACATCCCAAGATGAGCCAGACCTGTCAGGTGGCCCCTGGCAGGCCAAGCCAGCCAGATCTGGTCCATGTTCCCTGGCTTCCATAGGGCCCCACAATGTCCCAATGGTCCCTTGCTTCCAGGAGGCCCTGAGGTGTCACAATGCCCCCTTGGTGACACCAAGCCCTGCAAGGTCAGAATGGTCTCCATGGTTCCATCAGGCCCCACAGAGTCATAATGGTCTCTGTGCCAATGAAGCCCCACGGTGTCACCATGGCCCCTTGGTTCCATGGGCTCCAGTGCTGCCACCATGATCCGCTTGGTTCCATGAGGTGCCCACAGTGTCACAGTGATCTCCATGGGAAGGAAAGAACCGAGCCCCAGTGTGGCAGGGGCAGCCCCCAGAGGCCAAGGCCAGCCAGACTTGATGGTACTGGCAGATTTTGCCTGGGAGCAATCCTTGGATGTAGGGAACATGGGAGGTGGGATCCCAGTTTCAGACATGGACATCTGGAGGAGAATGATGGTTCTTTACACAGGAAGGAATGGACAGAACACCAGTGTCTGAGGGGCAGATGGTGGTGATGGTTGCCATGGAAACTGACCATAGCAACAGGGCTCTAAGGATGGTTGCCATGGCAACTGACCATAGCAATGGGGTGGTTATGGTTGCTATGGACACTGACCAGAGCAACAGGGTCTTGTGATGGTTGCAATGGCAAGGGACCATATCAGCAGGGTGGTGATTGTTGCCATGGCAACTGACCTCAGCAACAGGGTCTGGGTATGGTCGCCATGGCAACTGATCCTAGCAACAGAACTATGGTGACCGTTGCCATGGCAACATACCATAGCAACAGGGGTGGTGATGGCTGCCATGGCAACTGACCACAGCAACAGGGCTGGAAATGGTTGACATGGAAACTGAACATAGCAACAGGGTCTGGGGATGGTTGCCATGGAAATTGACCATAGCAACAGGGTGTTCGGACGGTTGCCATGGCAACTGAGCATTGCAAAAGGTGGTGGTGATGGTTGCCCTAGGAATTGATCACATCACCTGTGGTTGTGATGGTTGCCATGGCAACGGAGCAGAGCAGCTGGGCTCTGGGGATGGTTGCCATGGCAACGGACAACAACAGGGGTGGGGATGGTTGCCATGGAAACTGACCCTAGCAAGACGGTGTGGGGATGGTTGCCCTGGAAACTGACCCTAGTAACGGGGTCTGGGGATGGTTGCCCTGGAAACTGACCATAGCAACAGGGTCTGGGGATGGTTGCCATTGAAACTGACCATACCAACAGGGTCTGGGGATGATTGCCATGGCAACTGACCATAGCAACAGGGGTGGTGATGATTGCCATGGCAACATACCATAGCAACAGGGGTGGTGATGATTGCCATGGCAACATACCATAGCAACAGGGGCAGTGATGGTTGCCATAGCAACAGGATCTGATGATGGTTGCCATGGCAACTGACCATAGCATCATGGGTGGTGATGGTTGCCATGGCAACTGACCATAGCAACAGAGGTAGTCATGGTTGACATGGCAATTGACCCTAGAAACAGGCCCTGAGGATGTTTGCCATGGCAACGGACCCTAGCAACGGCGGTAGTGAAGATTGCCATGGCAACTGACCAGAGCAACAGGGGTGGTGATGGTTGCCATGGCAACTGACCATACCAATAGGGTCTGGGGATAGTGGCCATGGAAACTGACCATAGCAACAGGGTCTGGGGATGGTTGCCATGGAAACTGATCCTAGCAACAGATCTATGGTGAACGTTGCCATGGAAACTGGCCATAGGAACAGGGATGGGGATGGTTGCCATGGAAACAGACCATAGCATCAGGGGCGGTGATGGTTGCAATGGCAACTG
The DNA here is from genome assembly GCA_003676055.1 of Chloebia gouldiae. NCBI lineage: Eukaryota > Metazoa > Chordata > Aves > Passeriformes > Passeridae > Chloebia > Chloebia gouldiae. The sequence continues at coordinate 16,821 of QUSF01000646.1, read as the reverse complement.
ACCATATTAAGAGGAGCTGGGAATGGTTGCCATGGAAATTGACCGTAGAAACGGGCCCTGGGGATGGTTGCCATGGCCACGGACCATAGCAACGGCGGTAGTGAAGGTTGCCATGGCAACTGACCAGAGCAACAGGGGTGGTGATGGTTGACTGAGCATAGCAACAGAGGTGGTGCGGGTTGCCATGGCAACGGACCATATAAACGGGGTGGTAATGGTTGCCATGGAAACTGACCATAGCAACAGGGGTAGTGATGGTTGCCATTGAAACTGATCATAGCAACAGGCTCTGGGGATGGTTGCCATGGCAACCGAGCAGAGCAACAGAGTTTGGCGATGGTTGCCATGGCAATTGACCCTAGCAACAGGAGTCGTGATGGTTGCCATGGCAATGGACCCTATCAACAGGGTGGTGATGGTTGCCATGGAAAGTGACCATAGCGACAGGGGCTTGTGGTGGTTGCCATGGCAACTGACCATATCAATGGGGTAGTGAGGGTTGCCACGGCAACTGACCCCAGCAACCGGGTCTGGGGATGGTTGCCATGGCACCTGACCCTAGCAACAGGATCTGGGGATGGTTGCCATGGAAACTGACCATAGCAACAGGGTCTGGGGATGGTTGCCATGGCAACTGACCATAGCAACAAGGTCTGGGGATGGTTGCCATGGCAACTGACCCTAGCAACAGGGGTGGTGGTTGACATGGCAACTGACCCTAGCAACAGGATCTGGGGATGGTTGCCATGGAAACTGACCATAGCAACAGTGTCTGGGGATGGTTGCCATGGCAACTGACCATATGAGGAGGAGCTGAGAATTGTTGCCATGTGAACCGTCCATAGCAACACGGGTGGGGAGGGTTGCCATGGCAACTGACCATATCAAGAGGAGCTGAGAATTGTTGCCATGGCAACCGTCCATAGCAACGCGGGTGGTGACGGTTGCCATTGAAACTGATCATAGCAACAGGGTCTGGGGATGGTGGCCATGGAAACTGACCCTAGCAACAGATCGATGGTGAACGTTGCCATGGAAAGTGACCATAGCAACAGGAGTGGGGATGGTTGCCATGGTAATTGACCACAGGAAGAGGGCTGGGGGTGGTTGCCATGGAAACAGACCATAGCAACAGGGGTGGTGATGGTTGCCCTGCCAACTGACCATATCAAGAGGAGCTGGGAATGGTTACCATGGCAATATACCATAGCAACAGGGGCAGTGATGGTTGCCTTGGCAACTGACCCTAGCAACACGGGTTGTCATGGTTGCCATGGAAATTGACCCTAGAAACGAGCCCTGGGGATGGTTGCCATGGCAACCGACCATATCAATGGGGTGGTGATGGTTGACATAGCAACTGACCCTAGCAACAGGAGTCGTGATGGTTGCCATGGCAATGGACCATATCAACGGGGTGGTGATGGTTGCCATGGAAACTGACCATATCAATGGGGTGGTGATGGTTCCCATGGCAACTGACCACAGAAACCGGGTCTGGGTATGGTTGCCATGGCAACTGACCATAGCAACAAGGTCTCGGGATGGTTGCCATGGCAACTGTCATAGCAACAGCGGTGGTGGTTGACATGGCAATTGACCCTTGCAACAGGGTCTGGGGTAGGTTGCCATGGAAACTGACCATAGCAACAGGGTCTGGGGATGGTTGCCATGGCAACTGACCCTAGCAACAGGGCTCTGGGGATGGTTGCCATGGCAACTGACCATATCAAGAGGATCTGGGAATTGTTGCCATGGGAACTGTTCATAGCAACAGGGTCTGGGGATGGTTGCCATGGAAAGTGATCAGAGCAACGGGGGTGGTGAGGGTTGCCATGGCAACGGACCAGAGCAACAGGGGTGGTGATGTTGCCATGGATACTGACCATAGTGACAGGGGCTGCTGATGTTGCCATGGCAACTGACCATAGCAACAGGGGTGGGAATGTTTGCCATGGCAACTGACCACAGCAACAGGGCTTTGAGATGATTGGCACGGAAATTGGGCATAGCAACAGGGCTCTAGGGATGGTTGCCATGGAAACTGAGAAAATCAAGAGGATCTGGGAATTGTTGCCATGGGAACTGTCCACAGCAACAGGGGCTGGGGAGGGTTGACATGGCAACTCACAGTACGAACGGGGTGGTGAGAGTTGCCATGGCAACGGACCCTAGCAACAGCTCTATGATGACCGTTGACCTAGTAACTGACCATAGCAACAGGGGTGGGGATGGTTGCCACGGAAACAGACCATAGCAACAGGGTGTGGGGATGGTGGCCATGGAAATTGACCATAGCAACAGGGTCTGGCGATGGTTGACATGGCAACCGACCCTAGCAACAGGGGCTGGGGATGGTTGCCATGGAAACTGACCATAGCAGTGGTTCTTGGTGATGGTTGCCGGCTAAGGACCTGTGTTGTCACAGGCGCTCAGAAGGGTTCCATGGGGACTTTCCAAGAGTCTCCAGGTGTTCAAGGGCTGGAATGTCACAGGCAGAGACAGGGGCTCCGTGGAGACCTCCCAGGGGTTTCTGGGCATGGCAAAGAGCCGTGTGGTCAGAGGCAGTCACAGCCATTCCATGGTGACATCCCAGGGCACCTTGGGCTGCAAAGGCACCAATCTGTCACAGGCACTCACAGGGGCTCCACGGTGACATCCCAGGCGTTCCCAGGCTGCCAAAGAGCCGGGATGTCACAGGCACTCATAGGGGTTCCTGTCATGGGCAGAGTGGCGCTTCAGGCAAAGTTTATTAGAGGAGCTCCTGTTGGGTCAGAGTTGCAGAAAGGAGCCCCAGTAGCCCTCTCAGATCCCCAAATACCCCCAGGCACCTCCGGGTTCTCTAAACTTCTTCTGTGAGAAGTGCCTTGGAGCAGCTTGTTCCAATCCCAGTCCCAGACTTTTCAACAGTTTGTGTGTAAAGAATTATAAAGGTGGAATCAAACTTTTATAGTATTTTTTCCCACAGGATTAAGGATGGAAAACCAGATCTATTTATATAAATATATATTATCTATTATGGTAAGGATTAGACAAAATTATCTTAATCAGAAATATTTATACCAAGGTATAAGAGCTGCAACATTTATATTATATTATGTTATGTTATGTTATGTTATGTTATATTATTATCATATCATATATCATATCATATCATATATCACATTATCTTACGTTACATTACCTTACATTACTTTACATTATATTACATTACTTTACATTGCATTATGCACTACAAATGATTTCAAAGCAATTGTGTTAATTAACCAGTAATTAAGCAGATTGATGTCAGTCCCTCAGACCTCTTTGGCTCAGCCTGGAGCAGTGACTTTGACGGGTGTCCCCACTGCAGGGAAGAATCTCCACATTCCCCAAGAAGGGAAAGGTCAGGAGACGCTGCTGTTAAAATTTGGGACAGGGCTTTTTTAGTCTGAAGTGCTGCCCTGTGGGTCAGATGTGCCCAGGCTGGGCCAGCTCAGCAGCTCTGCAGCAGCTCTCAGTGCTGTCCCTTGGCTGTTCCTTTCTAAGGGGATTTCTCCAGCTCTGCCACAGCTTCATTTCCCTCTGAGGATGCAGAACTTTGGGATGGAGGAGTCAGGCTGGTTTCAGCGTTATTCACCCCAAAAGCAGCGTGACCCCTCTCCACTATTTCCCACGGGGTCTTTGCGAACAGGGCCTGGCTGGAGTGGCTTGAGCCCACTGCAGGCAGAGCCTCCTGCTCCGGCACAAACTGCCTTTCCTGTGCCAGGAGCGGGGCAGGTCCCGCTGCAGTAACGGCCCCAGGCCAGCCCCAGCACAGGGAAGGCCTCGGGCACAAGGGCCGAGTGCCGTGCTGGGAGCTGAAGCAGGGACAGCCCGAGGCACCAAAGGCACCTTGGCAGCAGCAGCTGCTGGCAGGGCATGGCCAGAAGCCTCCCTTGGCAACCTGGCCTGGTGGCCACCACTACAGTGTCACTGTTCAGTAAGAAACGACACAGGCTCATCAGGAGGCTGATTGGCATAACATGCCATAAATTTGGGACTGCTCCTTTTTATAAGCTGTTCTGATCCAGGGACATTTGGTTGGTTGCTTAGTTAGTACATTTCACCTGATCGGATAATTAACAAGTGGCCCTTCTGATAAACAGTCTTTGAGAAAAACAAGAAAACAGAGAGTAGGAAGACATCTGCAGGTGGTTTAAAATAATAAGCTATCCGTGCTTATCTTCAAGTCCCTGAAGTCTCACAGGCCAATTCTGTGAAAACTTACCCAGTTTTCTTGCTCTCTGACTAGGCTGTCACATCCCCACTGCTGAGCTGCTGCCTCAGGGCTCATTCCTGGGTTGGCTCTGCCCCAGCCCACAGAGTGTGACCTCAGCCCTGACTCTGCCATGGCCCTTGTGCCGGAGCCCTGCGGAGCCCAAAGGTCACCTGTGCCACCCTGGCTGTGCCAGCCCCTGGGGCAGGGGCAGGAAAGGCAGAGAAGGGGCCGGGTTTGGCTCTTGGCTGTGGGCTCCAGCAGAGACAATGAGGAGTCAAGGGAGTGGATGGAGTCCACTGGGCAGCCCCTTCTCCCCGTGCAATCCTGGAATAGTTTGGATGGGAAGAGCTCCGCAGTGCGCATCTCATCCAAGCCCCGCGATGAGCAGGGACATCTTTCACTAGATCAGGTTGTTCAGAGCCCTATCCCAGCTGGACTGGAATGTTTCCAGGCATGGAGCACTGGGAACGTGCCTTAGTGTATCACCAACCTCATAATCAGAAATCTCTTCCTTATCTCTTCTTATCTGAACATCCCTCCTTTAGTTTAAAACCATCACACTTTGTCCTGTTGTGACAGGCCATACTAAAACCTTTGTCCACTGTTGTATTTCCAGTGGGTCAGGTTGCCATGGCAAGTGCCAGGACAGGTGACCCAGGTGTCACATCCAGTGAGGGCTGCCATGAAAGCAGTGCCCAGCACTGCCCCTTTCTGTCTGCCTGACCTGGCCTTTGGCCCTGGCACTGCCCTTTGCTGCTGGTTCCATGGCGCCTGACCGGCCCGCGCGGCATGGGGCCGGTGGCCACGGCACAAGCCCCCAGCAAGGGACCCCCTCTGGCTCTGGCAGTGACACCAGCCCTGAGCAAGGGGCCCAGGGCAGGTGTCCATGGACACCAACCATAACAGCGGCTCCAGGCCTTGGTTGCCATGGCACTGAACCAAGGACGGGTCCCTGTGTCTGTTGCCGTGGCACCTGGCGGCTGCAAGGAGTGTCACTGCAATTGTACCTGGAACAGCCCCGGCACCGTTTTTTCCTGAGGGCTGCCATGGCAGCCGAGGGCAGCAACAGCTCTGCAGGCAAGAGGCCATGGAACCTGGCTGCAGAAAGGGGTCCTTTGGCTGGTTTCCAAGGAAACCTGAACTGATGAGCGTTGCCATGGCACCCAAAGCCAGCAGTGGGGTCAGTGCAGTGTCCATGGCAAGAGCGCCTTGCAATGGCCCAGGGCAGCTTGGGATGATGATCCACCCTCACAGCTGGCCCAGGGCAGGTCTGGAATTGTCTTGGTGGCACCTTGGGCTTGGCACACAGCCAAGGATATTGTCTGTTTTCAGTTGGGAAACTCAGGAGTTTTAGATTGCTTCAAAAATGAAAGAAGGGAAATCCCTCTTTCCTTGAGTGGAGCCAGATGCCCAAGTAGAGCAGGTCCCAAGTGAGCGAGGAGAGACAGGATGGGGGTGGGCAATGTGGAGCAAGGCCGTCCACATTGGGTCAGACCTCAAGGCACAGCTCCTCTGACCAGGCCAGATCTCCTTAGGAGAGTCCCTGGGTCAGTATCAACCACGGAATCATGCAATCACCTCTTCTTAAAGAGAACAGTAATAAAAGACACCCTTTAAAATAGGAATACATATTTCCTAGAAGCTCTTTGAAATATTTCTCCATAACTGCAGCAGGAAACCTTCCTGATGAACTGCCCCACAGCAGAGGGAAATCAAGGCACAGCCATGGTTTGTCAGGGCTTGCTTGATCCCAATGAGCTCTGTGGTGCATTTGGAACTGAGCCCTTGAACCTCAGGGCCTGAGAGGAGACTGCACAAACCTTTCCAGGAGTCAAAATCAGAGGAAACACCCAAAGCCTCTCAAAACATGAATGGGTCCCACTGAGGTCCATTCCCAACACAGGCTCCTCATGGACTCCCTGGAGGAGAGAACTGGAGGCCAGGATGGCACAAAAACCTCTCAGAAACTCATTGGGAGAAGGAAACTCCAAAGTACCTTAAAAACCTTGAGTATCTCAAAGCATTAATGAGCCCCATTGAGTGTCAGTACAAAGCTCTCAAGAGACTCATTAAAGCAGATAATTGGGGCCATGATTGCACAAACCTCTCACAGAGTCTGGATCAAAAGGGAAACACCAAGTACCTTAAAAGCACTGAAGTTCCCTGAAGCATTAAGGAGCCCCATTGAGTGTTGTTCCTGACAAAGCCTCTGCAGGGACTCATTACAGCAGATAATTGGAGGTCAGGATTGCACAAAGCTATCAGAGACTGCAAGGCAAAAGCCAAACCCAAAGTCCTTTGAAGAACCTGCAGTTCCTGGGAGCATGAAGGAGCCCCCAGGGCCATTCCTGAGCAAGGCTCCCCAGGGACTCCTTCCAGCACATCCTTGAGGCCACTGGGATGTGGGCTAGGGGGGGATGCTGGGGGCAGGAGCAGGGGCTGACAGTGCCCAGCCTGGCTGGGGCTGTGCCAGGAGGCCCCAGGGCCTCAGGACAAGGTGTCTCCTCACAGCCCTTGCTGGCACAGATCCTGCTGTGCCCCAGGGCACCAAGACTTGGCTTTTCTTTGTTCCCACTTGTCATCAGTGCTACCAGTTCTCTGCCCTGCCTGGGACCTGGGGACACTTTCTCAGTCGTGTCCCTCCATGGGACCCATTAAAAGTCCAAGAAACTTTGGAGTTGGATTCTGACTTGGAGTTCTGCAGGGGTTTCTGCAGCTCCCTCTCAGGGCCTGATGTTCAGGGCATGAGCACAAAGCCCAGAGGCTCATTAAAGTCCTTGTGCTGTGTCTGTGCTGCTGAGCTGGGCCGGGCTCCTGGCAGAGAGGGTGATCCTGGTAACCAAGGAGAGCTTCAAAAGCACATTTCTCTTGGTGAGCAGCTCTTCTCCCAGCCCAGCAGGGCTGGGGCACTGCCTGCAGGCAGCCCGGGCACACCACAGAGGCACAGAGAGCTTCAATCAGTCAGGGCTGAGAAGGGGCTGAGAAGTGCCTGGGGCAGAATCACTGGCGGCCCTTGGCACAGGAACCTCTGGCTGCAAGACAATGCAGCTGCAGCTCTTGCAGTGATCTCCTACAGCTGGAACATCCCAATGCCCACAGACCCTATGAGTCCATTCTCTGCTGATCTCTTGTGCAGAGCAGCCAGGGGTGCCCAGGGCTGTCCTGCAGAGCAGGGTCCTGCAGCCCAGGGCGCTGTGCTGGGCCAGGGACTCTGCTGCCTGCCAGGGACAGCTCTCAGCTGGCCCGGGGAGCTGCTCCCAGCGCTGGCCAGAAGCTGTGAGGGGAAGGAGCCACCCTGAGCAGGGCAGGTGCTGCTGCTGAGAGGGGCTGGCTGGGGCAGGGCTGCCCCCAGCTCCAGACCAGCCTGGGCACAGTTCGGAAGGACACTTCCCAAAGAAGGTAAGCGTGAGATTGCTGTAAAGATCAGGACATTTCCTGAGAATGTTTTCAATTTCCTGCTTGGTGCTGGATGGGAAATTTGGGATGTTGACAAAAAGATTTTTGCTTTTTATACATTTTTCAAATATTCGTAGTTCTGTAAATTACTGTTATATACTTACAAAACTGTAATCCTTACTTTACTCTATTAAACTCTTAATTAACTCTATTTAACTACTATTATATACTTATATATCAATAATATTTAATTAATTCAAGTACATTCTCTAACCTTTCTCCTAGATTTTAGAACAATAAGCTGATTGTCTAAATACATTCGTAAAATACTGCATAGTCTTCTAATCAGAAAGAGGACCTCCAAGAAGAACATTTTGTTTTTTTACCAGAATATGAGCAGTCATAACATAAAAAGTGAAGGCAAAGAAGTCCTTGGACCTATTACAATGAGTTAAGCCAGGGGTGTGTAACTGAGGCAACTAAATCTCCCATTGGATGTTCCTGTTAAATATCCTAATTAATAAACCTTATTACCTTGTTGAAATTATGGGCTGGGTGTGCCTCATCCCCACCGGGACACCTGGAAGCTTCCAATAAAGGTCTGGCTTTTACCTTGCTGTTCTAAAACTGTTGCCAGGGTTTTGTTTTTTTTTTCTCTTTTGATTATAAACAACAGGGGGATTTGAGAAACAGAACAGGAATTGTTATCGCAGAATCCCAGAACATTCTGAGTTGAAAGGGACACACAGGATCATCAAAGGAATGTTTGAACATTTACAGAGACTCCAGAACTGTGACTTTGGGTGGTCAGTGTCTCTGCTGGGAGCCTCCCAAAGGGCCTTCAGCCACTCCTCAGTCCTGGACAGCAGCAGCATCACCTCTGCAGGGCCCAGCAGGGCTCTCCTGAGCTGCCCTTGCCCAGCTGCACACAGACCCTGCCCCAGCCAGGGCCCTGCACACAGGCAGGTTTCTGTAGGGCTGGGCCCAGGGCACACAGGGTGGGATGGGCTCTGTGAGCGCTGGCAGGGACAAGACACCTCTCAGGAGGGAATGCCCAGGCCCAGGGAGATGCTGAGGGAAGGAGAGGGGGCTGAGCAGAGCAGTGCTGGGGGAACAAGCCCATCCAGCCCCTCACCTTCCTCAGCCACAGGGAATCCTTTGCCTCTCACATTTCTCAGTGGCAAACTCTGAGTGCAGCAGGAATGCTGGGGATTTCTAACTTCAGAGAGCCAGCAATTATGTGTGGGTAGGAAAACAATACCTAAAACCAACTCCTGCCATCTACTTCTCTTAAAAGTGTGAGTGTAGATGGTACCAAGCCTTTATGCATTGTAAGTGATTCCCCTGACAAATCCTGAATATCCAGCCTTGTCCCTGAGCCACATGGCCACAAACCCATGGCTGCAGGGCAGGGATGGTTCCATGAGAGCCCCCATGGACAGGCCTGGCTGCTCCTGGCACACTCAGCCAGCACAACTGTAGCTCAGGCAGGGACCTGGGGGAAGGTTTTCCCAGAGCAGGAACAAGGGTGGATGAGTCCCAGCAGGACAGGCTGCAGGGAATGGCCCAGGTTTGGCTCAAAGCAGCCTCTCCTGACTTGTCCCTGTCCTTTCCCCATGAACACGTGCCCATGTGCAGCCACAGCAAATGTCCAACAGCAGCTCCATCAGCCACGTCCTCCTGCTGGCACTGGCAGACACGCGGCAGCTGCAGCTCCTGCACTTCTGCCTCTTCCTGGGCATCTCCCTGGCTGCCCTCCTGGGCAACGGCCTCATCATCAGCGCCGTAGCCTGCGGCCACCACCTGCACACGCCCATGTTCTTCTTCCTGCTCAACCTGGCCCTCAGCGACCTGGGCTCCATCTGCACCACTGTGCCCAAAGCCCTGCACAATTCCCTCTGGGGCACCAGCACCATCTCCTACACAGGATGTGCTGCTCAGCTCTTTTTCTTTCTCTTCTTCATCACAGCAGAGCTTTCCATCCTGACCATCATGTGCTACATGTCCATCTGCAAACCCCTGCACTACGGGACCCTCCTGGGCAACAGAGCTTGTGCCCACATGGCAGCAGCTGCCTGGGCCAGTGCCTTTCTTTATTCACTGCTGCACACAGCAAATATATTTTCCCTGTCCCTGTGCTATGGCAATGCCCTGGGCCAGTTCTTCTGCGAAATCCCACAGATCCTCAAGCTCTCCTGCTCCAAATCCTATCTCAGGGAACTTGGGCCCATTGCTGTTAGCATCTGTTTGGTATTTGGTTGTTTTGTGTTCATTGTTTTCTCCTATGCGCAGATCTTCAGGGCTGTGCTGAGGATCCCCTCTGGGCAGAGACAGCACAAAGCCTTTTCCACCTGCCTCCCTCACCTGACGGTGGTCTCCCTGTTCCTCAGCACAGCATTGTATGCCCACCTGAAGCCCCCCTCAATGTCCTCCCCATCCCTGGATCTGGCCCTGACAGTTCTGTACTCGGTCGTGCCTCCAGCCCTGAATCCCCTCCTCTACAGCCTGAGGAACCAGGAGCTCAAGGCTGCAGTGAGGAGATTGAGCACTGGATGCTTTCTGGAACATTAAACTGCTGGCCAATTTCTGCAAATCACTTGAAACAAAAGTCTTCTTTGATACTTCTTGTTGGTTTCATTTTGGAGGTTCTTTTTCTTTGTTTTACATATTAACGTTGTCCACAAAGAAATGTCATTGTTTGTGCCATTCCTCATTTTGTTTCTGTCCACCTTCCCTGTGGCCACAGACTGTGTCAATGAGGGGCTGTGCTCTTGGTGGCTTTAAAGGAACTCAAGGATCTCCCAGCGGAGTTTTCTGCAGAGATGCCCTTTTGTTGCCTTTTCTGGAGCTGCAGCAGCAGTATCTGTGTGCAGAGCTGGTGGCAGATCAGTGCTGGCACAGCAGCTGTGCCCAGCAGCAGCAGCACTTGGTGCTGCCAGTGCTGCTCCCGTGGCCCTGCCCCACTGCCCTGGTGGCCCTGGTGTTGCTGCAGGGCCTGAGTGCTCTCGGGGCCGGGCACAGTCCTGGGGGTGGCAGTGCCGGGGCTGCAGCAGGGACAGGCCATGGGCACTGCTGGGGCAGCGCTGACGCGTCAGCCCAGGGCCTGGGGGCTCCAGGCTCTTTGCCCAGGCTGTCTCAAGAACACGACCAGGCCAATGCTCAGCACAGAAAACCCCTGAGAGCAGCCCCAGGCTGGCCGTGGGCAGTCTGGGGGCAAACAGCACAGCTGGTGCTCTGCAAGAGCCCTGGGGGAGAGGGGAAGGAGCAGCAGAGCAGGGGCTGATCCATCCCCAGTGCGCTGCACAGCCCAGGGCAGCGTCCCAGAGCATCCTCATGGAGCTGCCAACAACATCCCCCCTCTGCAGCCCTGGCCTCTCCCCCAGCTCACACAGGTGCCGCAGCCTTGCAGGCACAGGCACGACAGCACTGCCTCAGCAGCCCCTGTTTGCACTGCACACAGCAGGCGGGAGCACCCCCATGCTGCTGCTGTGGGGACATGAACCGGAGGCAGCACAAATGCCATCAGCCCCTGGGGCCAGGAAGGGCTGGGGGATGCCAAGGAAACCACTCAGCTTTGTCCTGGCCTCTGCAGTCAGCCAGAAAGTTTGTTCCCATCAGCTGGGAGTTTCCTGTCCCACTGCAGACGCTGCTGCTCAGAGCCAGGGCTGCCTGGCAGCAACCCCCAAATTGCCCTGGGCATTTCCTTGGCTTCCCCTTTGCTTTCTTTCCTCTTCCTGCTACAAATTTCTTCCTCTTGCCCACCCCTGTTCCCTTCCCTGCACGCAGCCCATCCCTGTTTGCCCTTTCCTCTCTGGCCCCACTCCCCAGTGCAGTTCCTGACTTGGCACCATGGGAACAGCGCTTGGGGAGCAGGATCATCCCACAAGTGCTGCAGGAATTGTCTGCAGGCTCCTGCAGTGCCTGGTGCTGCTCCCTTGCCAGAGGCAACCCAGGCCGGGGGGCACATCTGGGCTGCTGTGTCTGGCTGTGGGACTCCCTGTTCTGGGCAGTGAGGAGGAGCTGCAGAGGCTCTGCAGGACAGACAGGATGGGCTTTGGGGGTGTCAGGAGAAGCTGAGGGACCTGGGCTGCTGCAGCTTCTGAAGAGGAGGCCCAGGGCTCGTCCTGCAACTGCTCCAAGGGTGGTTTCAGAGAATCACAGAATCATCAAGGCTGGGAAAGACCTTGGAGATGATCAAGTCCAACCTGTGCCCTGATATAACCTTGTCACCCCTGAGCCTCCTCTTCTCCAGGATAAACAACCCCAGCTCCCTCAGCCACTCCTCACAGGACTTTCTGCTCCAGAACCTTCAGCAGCCTTGTTGATCTTCTCTGGACATGCTCCAGCCCCTCCATGTCCTTCCTAAATTGGGGGCTCAGAACTGGACACAGCACTCGAGGTGCTGCCCAACCATTGCCCAGCAGAGGGGCAGAATCACTGCCCTGCTCCCGCTGGCCACACCATTCCTGATCCAGGCCAGGAGCCATTGGCCTTCTTGGCCACCTGGGCACATGGCTGGCTCATGTCCAGCCTGCTGTCCATCAGTCCATGCAGGTCCCTTTCTGCCTGGCTGCTATCCAGCCCCTCTGTCCCCCGCCTTTGGCACTGCAGGGGTTGTAGTGGCCACAGTGCAGGACCCGGCACTTGGACTTGTTAAACCTCACCTTTTTGGATTTGGGCCCTGGATCCAGCCTGTCCAGGGCCCTGTGCAGAGCCCTCCTACCCTCCAGCAGATCAACACTCCCAGACAACTTGGTGTCACCACGGTTCCATGAGGCCCCAGAGTGACCCAATGGTCTCCATGATTCCATGAGGCCTCCCAGTGTCACAATGTCCCTTTGATTCCATGCAACCCCTTGGTGTCACAAAGTCCCTTGGATCCTTGGGCCCTGCAGTGTCACAATGTCACCATGGTCCTCCAAGCCCCTGCAGTTTCACAATGGATCCTTGGTTCCATGAGGTCTGGCAGGGCAGCAATGCTCTCCTTGGTCCCACAGTGTCACAAGGGCCTCTTGGTCCCAAGGGACACTGTTGTGGCCTGTGGTGGTGGCTGGCACAACTTTCCCTGAGAGTGTTTTGTGCTAACGAGCAGGAGCAACAGGAGCTCCAGCACACACACACAGGGAGCAGCTCGGCAGTGGAGACACGGGAGGGTCCAGGCATGGAGCTACAAGGAGGCTTTATCAGGGTTTGATGCTCCAGGGGGTTAAAGGCAAAGACAAAGGAGGGTTTAGGGTATAAATACAGGAAAAGAGGGGGTGGAGGAGAGCATCAGTGATCTAAGGGCTCAGGGGTGGTACACAGGGAAAGGGACTAATAGGGAATGCCAGGGTCAAAAGGCGGGGAGATAAACCATTGAGAAAACAGGGAAGGGAGAACTCACTAGAACATGAACATATGAGGGTAAAAAGGTTAGGAAAGGCCAACGGGCCAATAGGGAGGACAGAACTGGGACAAGGTAACACAGTGCTGCTGAGCACCATGGGGGAAGCTTCTGTCCTCACCCTGAGCTGTGGGGAATGCCCAGAGCCTGAAGTGCATCTCTCCAGGGCATTGCTGTTGCCCTCTCCCCAGTAAGCTCAGAGGCCTCCACAAACACACACTGGAGATGTCTGGGGCCATTCATCATTTCTCTGCTCTCCAGCACTGAGGCAATGGACTCTGGCACAGCTCTGAGCTCAGGCCCATGGTAACCACCCCTGGCAATGGGGCTCCATGGAGATGCTCTCAGGAAACCCCCCAAGAGCTGGGGAGTGCCCCAAAATTGCCTCAGGAATGTGAGATACCCCAGCATCTCTTCATGAACATGGATATTCAAAAACTCACTCAGTAATGGGGTCCCCCTACCTTAATCATCCCCAAACTTTGGCTGTCTCATTCCAGACCCTACCCCACCTCCCCAGTCCAAACCCCAACCCATCCCACCCCTCCTGGACATCAGGACCCTTTCCCAAGCTGTACTTTCCCATTTCCCACCTCCCAAACCCCATCCCACCCATCCTACCCCACCCAATACCCATCCTTACCTGCATAACACTTTGCCCAATCCCCTTCCAACCCAATCACACCCTGAGAGGTGGTGGAATTGAGTAATTTTGAGATGGGATTCAGTAGTTTTCAGTGCCATTGAGTGGTTTTGAGGTGACAGATCAATTCTTCTCATCATTTGGAGTGCCAATAAATAAAGACAACTAAACCAAATACCTCCCAACCCCCCCCACCACCACATATACTCCCAGATATCTCCTGGAAGCCAAGATTCCCCAAAACACAAGTAAAATGTGAGGCTTTAGATGCCTTTGATGAATTTCTTGATTTTAACCCAAATTTTCTGTGTTTTGAAGGGAGGAAGATAAAAATAAGAGGCAAAATAAAAGGAAAAGCAGCCACTATTCTCTGTGTATCACAGGAAATGTGGGTCACCAGGGCTCTGACCAGTGTGGGTCCTCTGATGGGGATGGAGCTGGAGCAGTGCACAAAGCTCTTCCTGCAGGCAGGGTTCTCGCAGGGCTTCCCTCACCAGTGCCTCTATTGGTGTCAGGTAAAGAATGAGCGGTCTGAGAAGCTCTTCCCACACCGGGGACACTCGTAGGGCCTCTCCCCGGTGTGGCTGCGCTGGTGAGTGACGAGGGTGGGAGTTGTGCTTGAAGCCCTTCCCGCAGTTGGGGCAGTGGAAGGGCCTCTCCTGTCTGTGAATCCGCTGATGTACGCGGAGATGGGAGCTGGTGTGAAATCTCTTCCCTCGCTCAGGACACTCGTAGGGCCTCTCCCTGTGTGGAACCTCTGGCAGACAATCAGGTTGGACCTATGAATGAAGCTGTTCCCACACTCCAAACACTCGTAAGGCCGTGCCCCAGTGTGGATCCTCTGGTGGCTGATCAGGTTGGAACTCTTCCTGAAGCTCTTCCCACACTCCAAGCACTTGTGGGGCTCCTCCCCGTCATGGACCAGAGTGAAGCTCTGACAGCCTTCCTGGCACAGGGTGGGTCTTTCCTCTTCAGAGCAACCTGGGCTGGGTTTGCAGCCCCTCATCGTGCGGGATCTTTGGGGCTTTCCCTCCCCGTTGGGTCCCTGTGCCATGGAGCTGCTAAAAACAGCCTCTTCCACGAGCTTCTGCCATGGGGATTTATCCTCCCTACTCTCCATCCTCAGGTCCTGCTCTGGGGGAGGAAGGACAAGGACAGGATGGGATTTGCCTCTGTGCCACAGGGAAGGGCAAGGAGATCCCCCCAGTGCATCCCCGGCAGGAGGGCACCGGCAGCGGGGCTGTCCTGCAGCCGGGGGCCAGGCTGGGCTGGGAGATGGAGCAGGAGAGAGGGGGAAAGGGGCACTGACTTCCTCCTCACCTGCCTGGGGGTCCCTGGGCATCTTCCTCTTCCTCGCAGCCTCCTCCTCCATCCAGCCAAAGTTTGGGAATGGGAAATCCTGGTTTGGTGGAAAAAAAAAGGTGTGAATGCCTTGGGCTGGGGATTCCTCCTGCCCAAATCCATCTCCAGAATTCTCCTGGTGTCCATAAAAACCTCCAGAAATCATGAGTGAATCAAAAAAATCCACCAGGACTGTCCCATTTCCATTTTCATTCCTCTGGAGTTCTGGTGGTCCCCCGTCTCAGGGCTGCTGGGGATCCTCATGGGTCCTGGGGATCCCCCTTCTCCAGGGTCCTGCCAAAGGAGGTTTTCTAGAAAGCAGATTCAAGTGGCCTCTCCCCCAAACAGTTCAGGAAATGATTTCCTTGGAGAAAATAGAAAAAAACTGTTTATTTAACAGGCAAAGCATTCAACAGCACAAAAATGGACAATATTAAACAATAAAACCTGTTGTTGCTCCAAAAGAGATGACAAACTCAGAAAGTCCCTCCGTGGGCTGTAGCTCGGCTCACTCAGTCTCTGATCAGCCCCTCCATGGCCCAGGCCCAGCCCAGCGGGCCACAGGTGTGAGCTGCCGGTGCTCTTCTGGTGTTCAGTCCAGAGCAGGTTTAAGCAGCTCCAAAGAAAAAGAAAAAACACAGCCCAAGGAACTTCTCTGCCTCAGCGAGCTAAAAACTAACTAAAAGCAAAGGAGAGCTCTGTCCCACTGTCTGTCTGTTGACAGACAACTGATACCTCAGGTTTTTCTGTTCTGCTTTGGTGTGCAGCTTCTAGCTTTATATTAAGTGTTACTGGGATCTTTTCACAGGGTGGTGAAGACAAAACAATCCTGTTCTTGCTGGAGTGTCAAGGACAATCTCTTCAAACTTCAGGCCCAAAGCATAAACAACGTGAAAAGAGGAGGGCAGGCAAGCAAGTAAGCAAGGAGGATGAAACTTCATAATTTGAAGCTATTAATTAGGCAGCTAAATCCCGTATGGAAATGGACTAACACTTACAAAAATGTCAGATCTCATGACCAAGGCCTCTTTTGCTTCCATCTTGGAGCCCTGCGGGCAGAGCCACGACCTTGGCTCTGGTACTGCCGGGGTGTGGCCTTTGAAGGCACTTCAGTAAATATCCACTTTATTCCTCTTGCCTCCGTCTGGCCTCTGTTCCAGCTCCTTAAGGCATCACAGCAGCCCAGGAGCCGGAATGTGGAGGAGTGAGTGCAGCTCCTGAAAACAAACTGCGCCCTTCTTCCTCCCCCTCTTTGCTCTCAGAGCCAGCCCTGAAGGTGTAGAACTCATTTCGGGGCTAAGCGGACCAATGGGGGTACGAGCATCGTGAGGTCACCCAGGACAGGCCCCACCAGGGTCAGGGGTCTCGTCCCCGCCTCATCTCCGGGCTGCCGGGGGTCCCCCAGCTCCGGCATCGCCCCTTCCCCTCTCCCGCCCCGCGGGTCCCACGTTCCGCAGCCCCGGCTCTCACGGGGATCCCCAAAACCAATGTCCCGCCCTGTCAGCACCGGGCCAGCCCCACGTGGTCCCCGGGACCCTCCGAGGGGCGATCACGGCTCCTCTTCCACCGAAAAAGCTCCTCTTAGGGAGCCGGGGGGATCCAGGGCTCGGAACTGACGGCTCCGAGCACTCTCCAGAAAATTCCTCCCGGAGACCCCTCGATAGAGCCGGGGCGAGCTCGGCCTCCCCCTCCCCTGCGGCTCGGGGCTGGGGCGATGCTGGCGGGGCAGGGGGTGCTGCGGCCCCAGCGTGCGGGCGGTGCGAGCGGCGGGATTCTCCCGCTCCCGCTGCCCCTCCGGTCCCTCCTCCTCCTGCCGCA
>QUSF01000645.1:0-25241 GCA_003676055.1 Chloebia gouldiae | reverse complement strand
GAATGTTGTGGGGAGATCGTACATGTAATTCTCCTCCAAAGGTTATTTTTACTGTTTCCTCTACTAACAGTGCTACTGCAACTATTGTTTGTAAACAAGTGGGCCAACCCCTAGATACTGGGTCTAGCACTTTTGATAAATAAGCCACCAGTTTTTTACTCCCTGCCCAATCTTGAGCTAATATTCCGTATGCTGTACCATCCTTAATGTTTACAAAAAGATAAAAGGGCCTTTTTAAATCAGGAAGACTGAGAACCAGTGCATTTACTAATTCTGCCTTAAGGTCCTGTAGTTTTTCCGCATCTTCCTGAGTCCACCTAAGCAAGCCTTCTTTTGTTAGTTTCTCATATAGGAATTTTACTTTCCTGCTAAATCCCTCTATCCATTGTCTACAGTACCCAAACTATCCTAGCAGCTGTCTAACCTCCCGCTTAGTCCTTGGCCTTGGCACAGCTAAGATTCCCTTAACCCTTTCCAGGTCTAATTTCTTCATTCCTTGACTCAGTCTATGTCCGATATACTTCACCTCTTTTTCCACAAATTGTAGTTTGGATTTTGACACTTTGAGTCCTTTCAGGCTTAGGAAATTGAGTACTCTTATACTCTCTTCCCTGACAACTTCCTCGTCTTTTCCAATTATTAACAAGTCATCTACATACTGATTCAGGACAGCCCCTTCTCTCAATTGAAATCTGTAAGCAGCTGCTCCAGTGCCTGGCCGAATAAATTAGGGGACTCTGTAAACCCTTGAGAGAGTACCGTCCAACGGAGTTGTTGTTCCCTGTGGGTGTCTGGGTCTTCCCATTCAAAGGCAAAATAGTCCCTACAACTCTCTTTGAGGGGACATGCCCAAAATGCATCCTTTAAATCTATAACACTATACCACTGATTTTCGGGACCTAACTGACTTAATAAAGTATAAGGGTTAGCTACTACAGGGAATCTTTCTACAGTCCTTTTGTTAATTTCTCGTAAATCATGTATAAAATGGTATTTCCCATCGGGTTTTTTAACAGGAAGGATAGGAGTATTAAAAGGGGACATGCAGGGTTCTAATAACCCTTGTGCTTTTAATCTCTCAATTTCAGGTTTGACCCCTTTCCTTCCTTGGGTATTGAAATTGGGTATTGCTTAACTCTAACTGGGACTTCAGGATTCCTTAACATTACTTCAAAGGGCTTTATGTCCAATCGGCCCACTGTTTCTGGGGTATACCATACTTCAGGATTAATTTTCTGTTCGTCCTCTACCCGAAGAGAACATAATTTAATATTTTTGTCATTTATGTCTATTCCAATTCCTAATTCAATCATCAAATCTCGTTCCAGTAAGGTATAGTCAGCCTCTGGAACTAATAGCAGGGACCCTATACCTATTTTGGAGCTGATTTCAAAAATCACGTCTTTAATTGCAGGCACTTTAAAGGGTTCCCCTTTTGCCCAGATACCTGTATTGTTTCCCCTTATAATTTATACCCTGAGGGAAGGGTTTGAACTGTTGATCTCTCGGCTCCTGGGTCCACAAAGAACTCGTATTCTTGCTGCTGGGGACCAATTCTCAGTTTTACCAGGGGCTCTGTTCTTTCCTGGGTCCCCAGCAAATAGAGCCCCTGACCCCCTCAGTCTTCCTTGAATTGCTTTTCATCTGCCAACCTTTTTCTGCATTCCCACCAAAAATGCTCTCTCTTACCACAATAAAAGCAGCTTCCCTGTCCACCCTCCTTTTCTCTTCTCCCCCCTTCTACCCTCTGGCCACTTGGCTTACTTCCCTGGAACGCATCAGACATTCCCTTCTGCCCTTCACGTACCACAGGCATCATTACACTCGCTTGTTTCCTATGTCCTTCCTCCTCTCTCCGTACATACACTTTCTGAGCTTCCCGCAACAACTCATCCAGGCCTCTACCATGCCAATCCTCAATCTGTTCCAATTTTCTCCTAATGCCAGGCCAGGCTCTGGCCACGAATTGGGTCTTTAGCAACATCTGTCCTTCCGGAGTGTCAGGATTTAGTCCAGAGTACAGCTGAAAAGATCTCCAGAGCCATCCTAACCATTCCGTGCGGTCCTCATCTTTCTTTTGACTCTCACAAAAAGCTTTATTCACATTCTGCCCCTTAGGGACTAATTCTCTGATCCCTCGGATAAGAATTGTTCTTAAGTCTGACATATGTGTCCTCTGCAGGGGATGCTGCTTATCCCAGTTAGGACGCAGTAAAGGCCACTTAGTATCTGCTTGGGGTCCTGCCTGATGATCTCTATCCAAAATCCTCATACCAGCTGTCCTGATCATCCCTCGCTCTTCAGATATGAATCGAATGCCCAGTATTGACTGCATTTTGTCCCACGTATACACGTTGGGCCCCAGAAACTGATCCACCCATTCTGCAACTCTGAGGGAGTCTTCCAATAGGTGTCCCATTTCTTTCTTGAACTCTCTCACATCTCCTGAGTTGAGAGGTACCTCCACATAACCTATTCCGAGAATTTGGGCTGGTTGTCCCTGTTGACCAGCACTGGGGTTAGGGATCATTCCCAAAGCTACTTCCCTTAATGGATATAGAGCTTGCCCTTCCCTTTCTCTTTCCCCCTTTGTTAGGGTACGAGTAACGTGGCGATTTTCCTCAGGGACCGGCTTCGGGATTTCTACCTCTTAGTTATCAAACTCTCCACCTTGATCTAAATCGGGGTAGACTACAGGTGGTACTAGTGGGGGTGGAGGAGGGGGAGGTATGTATGGTAGACGGGGTGCAGTTGGAACTTCCTCAGGCTTTTTATTTTTCTTTTTTCCTCCCTGGGTGCTTAAGGCAAAAAGTTTTGCTCTTGTTTCCCCCACTATCCAGAGAGCAGCATACTTGCTCTCTTCCATATCAAAAGGTTCTTTAGAGTTTACATAAATGTTTAATGCCTGGCAAATCCAGTCCTCAAAGCTTCCAAACACTGGCCAAAATAAATTATCACTATGGATTTGTTTCCCTCCCCATACTTCCATACAATAATGTATCATTTTTGCCCTATCCTTCCCTTTTCTTGAAGGATATTCATCCCAAGATTTTATCATTAAACCTAACAGACTGTCAGGTGGTATCTGGGGAAGCTTTACCGGGGTCCCCGTCCCCATGGAATCAGAGGGCTTGCTTTTCCTCTGTCCCATCTTGCAGGATACCTTCACGCACACACACACTCGTGGCCCCCTGTTCGTGGCCCAGCCCCTCTTGGGGTCTGGAAACTGCACTACTTAGAGGTCCACACTCACCTCGTCCTAAAAGCACGTCTCATACATTATGTCCTGGGATCCCAACCCCAACCGAGCAGATCCCCACTTTTATACTCACGCTGTCCTGTGTCTTCGCCCGGGCTTCGTGCACAAAGATTACGGAGTTACCGGTACCCCCTTTGCTTAATACCGAATTTAGGTTCGTCGGTAAGGGTCTGGGAAGGAAAAGCCTGCACCAGGGCCACTGAAAAGGCAGCGGGGCACGTCCCTGATTAGGAATTCCCACCCGATCATCCTTATCCGAGTCATGGCACCAAATTTGTTATGGACAAATTCAATTGGGGAGGCTAAATATAGATAAATCAATTAACAAGAATTTATTAAGCAAGTGGTATTAAGCAAAAGAACAGCGCTGGATGGCTGGGGAGTCTCCACTCTGACACGGCGCACCTTCCCCCTTTGACCATTTTGTTTTTATAGTCCTTTCTTTTTTTTTTTTTTTCTTTTCTGGTTGACAAATTTTCTCTCTATGCACTCTGTGCTGGTGCAATTGGTTGCTAGGGGGTCTTTTTTTTTCTCTGGCCTTGGTGGTCATAGGAATGAAGGCTCCTCATCTTCCTTGCAGATTGTCCTTGGCCTAAAAGTTAACTTGTATGTAATTAGTTATACAGTCTTCTATGCTAGTTGCATTCCCTACTCAGTTCAAATTCTTATCTCCTTCAACGCTTGTTTTGATGAACAAAGACCTTTTTATTTATTACGGCGGTGAAATCCCAGTTCTGGCCATGTGTGCCTGGAGGATAAGGAGAGTTCTTTTCCATTGGAAGGAAAGCACAGAGCTCCAGTGTTTTATTAGCAGATGAGAAGAGACCCTCTACATGCCCAGGTCAGCTGGTCCACAGGAGGCCAAACCAACCAGACCTGTTCCATGTTCCCTTGGCTTTATGGTGCTCCATAGTGTCACAATGGCACCTTGGATCCATGGGGCTCCGCATTGTCATAGTGGTGCCTTGATTCTATGGGGTCCAGTAGTGTCACAGTAGACCCTTGGTTTGATGGGGTCCCGCAGTGTCACAGTAGCCCCTGGGCTCCAAAAGGCCCTACACTGTCACAATGGTCTCCATGGCTCCCCAGGCCCCACAAAGTCACATGACTTCTCTGTTCCATGAGCCCTGTTGGGTCACAATGGACCTTCGGACCCTGGGGCTTTGCTGTGTCGCAATGGTCTCCTTTAGCTCCACAGTATCACAACAGACCATTGATGACAGGAGGCCCTGCAGTGTCACCCTGGAGCTTTAGTTCAATGCAGCCCTGCGGAGCCACAATGGTCTCCTTTGGATGCCCAGTGTCACAATGGACCACTGATGACACGAGGCCCTGCAATGTCACAATGGACCTTTGGCTCCCTGGGGTCTCGCAGTGTCACAGTGGTCCCTTGGTCCCATAACACCCCAAAGTGTCATAATGGTCTCCACAATTCCATGAGGTCCCCGTGGTGTCACAGCGGACCCTTGGTTTGATGGGGCCTCTCAGTGTCACAATGATCCCAACATTCCATGGAGTCACACAGCATCACCAATGGTCCCTTGGTCTCACAGGCCCCATAGTGTCACAATGGCCCCTTGGTTCCATGGTTCCTGTGCTGGTGCATTCCCTGCTCCCCTTCTCAGCCCGCCTTGCCAGCTGAGAAATGCTCGCTGGGCCTCGGCCTTGGCCAGCAGCCCCTGGGCTCAGCTCCTCTGGAGCTCATAACAAACACTGTCTGCTCCAGGCACTGCCGCTGCCCAGCCAGCTCCTGGCTGCTTTAGGAGCAGCCCTGGTAACTTTGTGTTCCCTCAGTGGCACAACATCCCTGTTCTCAGCCTGCCAAAGAAAGCTGCTGATGCCAAGTGCGGCCAGGATGAAACATGGCTGGGACTGAAACCCCTCTCCTGGGGCCTTACAAACAGCGCTCCAAAAGGAGCCCTTGGAGCTCTCCTGGGCCAGCGGCTCCCTCTGAGTGGGGCCTCTCCGAGCTGGGAACTCTCCTGTTTGCTGCACTCGGGGATCCCGAACAACAAGGGAGCCTGGGCTGATCCCCCCACTCTTCCAGGCTCAACCCTTCCCCTGCTGGGGAGATGCAAAAGCATCCACAGGGAGCATTTCCCTGCCCTCAGGGGAATTTCTCACAGGTGCCCTGCACTGACTCTCTGTGTCTATGTGCACACAGGAGTGCCTGTGCTGGGGAAATGTGGCAGAAATGCTGCTCTCTGAGGGGTCTGCGTGCCTGGGATAGCTGAGCCTGTCAGGCCTGTAAGTAAGGTCAAGTCATGAGGAACAACCTAAGTTAAATGCTGCTAAGAGTTGTTCTTTTGCTAAGTTGTTATATTTAATATAAGTTAATAGCTGAGTTAGATACTGTTAAATGTTATTCGTCTTTTAAATTGCAGTCATAGGTTATAAATTAGGTTAAATACTGTTATGTGCTGTTCTTTTGCTAAATTGTGAAGTTGAAGGTAGAAGTTAAGGTTAAGGTATAAGTTAAGTCCTGTTAAGTATGAGCTGTGTTAAGCTTTTATCTCTTTATTCCTTTTGTCCTTGCCCTCACTGTCCTTGTGTTACACACACAGAGGGACAGTTCTTGGTTCATTTCTGGTTTGATTGCCTGGATTTGGTTTGGTTTTGTTGTTGTTTTGTTTCCTTGGCATGCCTGAAGTGTCCAGTCAAGAGCAGAGTGACTCTTGCCAAGGAACTTTGTGGTGCTGTTGCTTAATATTAAATCTGATTTTTTCATGCTCCCTTGCCTGGGATTTTTTTCAGCGCTCTCAAGCCCTTGTTGATAACAGGGTGAAGGAACCCTAGACCAGGCTCTGGCCCTGGGGGACGCTGCCAGGGGATCCCTGTCCCCCTGTCCCCCCGCCCATGGCCCCGGCCCCCATCCCCCTGTCAGGCTCTGGGGTTGATCTTGTGGAACATTCTCTGGGGGAGGCTGAGGCGCCGGGGACAGGGAGACCGGGGGGGACAGGGGACCCCGCTGTGCACGAGCAGTGTTGGACTTCTCTGGGGGGAACAGGGAGGGGGGGTGGGGCAGAGTGACCTCCCCAGTGACCTCACACAGCCCCTGTGATGTCACACAGCTCTCTTTGAGAGGTAACAGGCCACATGTGATTTCATACAGGTGCCCTGTGATGTCACAGCCTGCTCTTTGAGCCCCCAGTCTGCTCTATGATGTCACAAAATCTTCCCCGTGATGTCACAGCCATCGCTGTGATGTCACAGACCAGCCTGTGATGTCACAACCAGCTCTGGAATATCGCAGCTACCTTTGTGATGTTATGCAGCCTCACTGTGATGTCACAGCCTGTTCTGTGATTTGACAGTCAGCTCTGTGATGTCACAACCCACTCTGTATTGTCTCAGACTTCTCTGTGACATCACACAGCTGCTCTGTGATGTTACAGAGCCTTTACCTATGATGACAGAGCCTTCTTGGTGGCCTCACAGCCCATTCTGTGATGTCACACAGCCAACCTGTAATGTCACAGACGACTTTGTAACATCACAATATGCTCTATGATGTCACAGCCTACGCTGTGATGTCCCAATCTCCTCTGTGATGTCACAGCCTGCTCTGTAATGTCACAGCCTGCTCTGTGATGGCAGAGCTCACTTATCATGTACCACAACACCTCTCTGGGTTCACAGAACCACCCTGTGATGTCCCATCACTTTCAGTGATGTAACACAGCCACCCTATAATGTCACAGCACACTCTCTGACCTCACAGCTTGCTCTGTGATGTCACACAGTCATCCTGTGACTCACAGTCTGCTCTGTGATGTCACATTAATAGAGCAGTGATGAAACAGGTGACTATATGATGTCACAACCAGGTGTGTGACGTCACACAATCACAGAATCACAGAATTATTGGGTTGAAAGACAACTTTAAGGTCATCAAATCCAACCCATGCCATGGCACTACCTCAGCTAAACCATGGCACTGAGTGCCACATCCAGTCTTTCTTTAAACACATCCCATGATGGTGACACCACCACCTCTTGGACAGGCAATTCTAGTACCTTATCACCCTTTCCATAAAAAACTTTTTTCCTAACATCCAACCTAAATTTTCCTTGGTGCAGCCAAACACTGTGTCCTCCGGTCCTGTCAGTTGATGTGAGGAGAAAGAGACCGACCCCCACCTGACTACAGGCACCTTTCAGGGAGTTTAGAGTGATAAGGTCACCTCTGAGTCTTCTCTTCACCAGCCTAAACAACCCCAGCTCCCTCAGTTGTTCCTCACAGGACTTGTGTTCCAAGCCCCTCACCAGCCTTGTTGCCCTTCTCTGGACACACTCCAGGTCATCAATGTTTCTCCTAAATTGGGGGGCCCAGAACTGGACACAGCACTGGAGGAACAGTGCCAGTACAGGGGAGGAATGCCAAGTACACCAGTGCCAAGCACAGGGCAAGAATGACCTCCCTGCTCCTGCTGGCCACACCATTCCTGACCCAAGCCAGGAGCCATTGGCCTTCTTGGCCACCAGGGCACACTGCTGGCTCATGTTCAGCCGGCTGTCGACCAGTGCCCCCAGGTCCCTTTCTGCCTGGGCACTGTCCAGCCACACCATCCCCAGCTTGTAGCATTGCCGTGTGTTATTGTGGCCAAAATGCAGGACTGGGCACTTGGACTTATTAAACTTCGTCTTATTGGACTCTGCCTATCCCTCCAACCATTCCAGGTCTCCCTGCAGAGCCCTCCTACCTTCCAACAGATGGACACACCCTCACAGCTTAGTGTCACCTGCAGATTTACTAATGAAAGGCTCAATCCCCTCATCCATGTGGTCAATAAAAATATTGAACAGAGCTGGCCCAGCACAGAGCCCTGAGGGACACCACTGGTGCCTGTCGCCAGCTGGATGCAGCACCGCTCACCACCACTCTCTGGGCCGGCCATGCAGCCAGTTCTGAGCCCAGCACAGAGTGCTCCTGTCCCAGCCGTGGGCTGCAGCTTTTCCAGGAGTGTGCTGTGGGAGACAGTGCCAAAGGCCTTGCTGGAGTCCAAACAGACGCATCCACAGCCTGTCTCGCACCCATGAGGAGTTCACCTGGTCATGAAAGGAGACCAGGTTGGTCAGACACGACCTAGCCCTCCTAAACCCCTGCTGGCTGGGTCTGACACCCTGGCCATCCTGTAAGTGCTGTGTGATGACACTCAGTGTAAACTGTTCCATGACCTCACCGGGTACTGAGGTCAGGCTGACTGGCCTGTAATTACCAGGATCCTCCTTCCCACCCTTGCTGTGAATGGGTGTCACATTGGGCAGCTTCCAGTCATCTGGGACCTCCCCAGTGAGCCAGGACTGCTGGTAAATGATGGAGAGTGGCTTGGCCAGCTCATCTGCCAGCTCCCTCATCACCCTGGGGTGGATCCCATCTGGTCCCATGGATTTATGAACATCCAAGCAACTCAGCAGTTCTCTGACTGCCTCCTCCTTGGTAACAGTGGCCCACTCTGCTCCCTGACACCATCTACCAGCCCAGGAGGACAGTTGTCCTGGAGGCAAATGGTCTTCCCAGTAAAAACTGAGGCAATGATGGTATTAAGCGCCTCTGCCTTCTCTTCATTTGCAGTTATTAAATTCCCTTCCACATCTAATAAAGAACAAAGATTGGTCATACCCTGCCTATTACCTTTGATATATTTTAAAAACATTTTTTATTATCCTTTACTGAAGTTGCCATTTTAAGTTCAAACTGAGCTTTAGCCATCCTAATATTTCCTACATATTCTAGCAACCATCTTAAATAGTCCCTGAGTGACCTGATCCTCCTTCCAATGATGACACATCCTCTTTTTATTCTTAGGTTCCTTCAAAACCTCCTTGCCCATCCAGGCTGGGTGTTTGCCTCATTGACTCACCTTTCAGCACACAGGGACAGTCTGTTCCTATGCCGTCAAGATCTCTGTTTTGAAGCACGCCCACCTTTCCTGAACTTCTTTGTTTTTAAGGGCAGCTTCCCAAGGAACTCTCTGAATAAGTCGCCTGAACAGGCCAAAGTCTGCCCGCCGAAGTCCAATGTAAAAATCCTATTAATGTTCCTCCTGACTTTACCAAATATCAAGACCTCTATAATTTCATGGTCAGTCTGCCCCAAGTGACCTCCAACCACCACATTTCTCACCAGCCCATCTCTATTTACAAACAAAAGATCCAACACAGTCCCTCCCCTGGTGGGCTCACCCACTGGCTGCAACAAAAAATTGTCCTCCACAAACTCTAAAAATTTCCTGGACTGCCTCTTTTCAGCTGTATTAAGTTCCCAGCAGATGTCTGGTAGGTTGGAGTCTCCTACAAGAACAAGGGCAGATGATCCAGAAACATTCTCTAGCAGCTCACAGAATGAGTTGTCCACCTCTTCTGCCTGGTTGGGTGGATGGTAACAGACTCCCAGTATGATGTCAGCCCTGTTGGCCTTCCCCCTAATTCTCATCCATAGACATTTGACTTCATCATCATTAGTTTTAACACCCAGAGCATCAAAACCCTCCCTAATAGAAAGGGCCACCCCTCCACCTCTTCTCCCTTTCCTGTCTCTCCTGCAGAGCCTGCAGCCATCCAGAGCAGCACTCCGGCCATGTGAGTCATCCCACCCTGTTTCTGTGATGGCAATTACATCATGGCTCTGCTGCTGCACCATGGCCTCCAGCTCTTCTTGTTTGTTACCCACGCTGTGTGCATTGGTGTGCATGAACCTCAGCTGGGCTGCTGATTTCACCCCTAACTCAGGCTTACCACCCTTGGGCCTGCTTCCAGACAGCCCAGCTACATCTCCGTCCCCCTTCAGACCTAGTTTAAAGCCCTCTCAACAAGTTCTGCCCATTCATTAGCTAAAATTCCTCTGCCCTTAATGAAAAGATGGAGCCCATCTGGTCTAAGCAAGCCAGGTGCCATAAAAATCACTCCATGATTAAAAAATCCAAAATTCTGCTGGTAGCACCAACCCTTGTGCCACTTTTTGATAATGTAAACTCTCCTATTGCTTTCACTATTTTTCTTGGGCTCCAAAGGGACTGAGGAAAAGACTGCCTGTGCCCCTGTCCTATTAACCACCTGACCCAATGCTCTAAAGTCCCTTTTAATTGCCCTGACACTCCTCTTTTCAGTCTCCTTACTGCCAGCCTGGGGTATCAGCAGGGGGTAATAATCAGAGGGCTGAATCAGCCCAGGCAGTCTCTCAGGGATATCCTGTACCCGGGCCCCAGGGAGGCAGCAGACCTCTCTGTGGGGTGGCTCTGGTTGACATATGGGGCCCTCTCCTCCCCTCAGGAGGGTGTCACCCACCACAATTACCCTTCTTTCCTTTTTGGTGTTAGAGGTGGTAATCTGTCTCACAGATGAATCATAACTGGGAGGCTCACTGGGCAGATATTTTTCTTCTAAACCATCTGGCTGACTCTCCAGATCCAGGGGATCATACCTGATCTGAAGTGGCACCTGGCTTGGGATGGGGTGTTGGCAGGAATATTTATTATTACCTCATGGACTAGGTGCCCACTCCCACTCCCCTTCATCAACCAGGTGTCCTTCTATAGCCTGAGAGTGGGAGGCACGGGAGACAGCAGGAGCCAAGGAGAGCATTGCTGCCCTGCCAGACCTCATGGAACCAAGGATCCACTGTGACACTGCAGGGCCTTGGGGGACCACGGTGACATTGTGACACTGCAGGGCCCCAGGATCCAAGGGGCTTTGTGACACCAAGGGGTCCCATGGAACCAAAGGGACATTGTGGCACTGGGAGGCCTCATGGAATCATGGAGACAATTGGGACGCTCTGGGGCCTCATGGAACTGTGGTGACACCAAGTTGTCTGGGAGTGTTGATCTGCTGGAGGGTAGGAGAGCACTGCACAGGGCCCTGGACAGGCTGGATCCAGAGACCAAATCCAACAAGGTGAGGTTTAACAAGTCCAAGTGCCAGGTCCTGCACTTTGGCCACAACAACCCCTGCAGCGCTACAGGCTGTGGCCAGAGGGGCTGGACAGCAGCCAGGCAGAAAGGGACCTGCAGGGACTGATGGACAGCAGGCTGGACATGAGCCAGTCGTGTGCCCAGGTGGCCAAGAAAGCCGGTGGCTCCTGGTCTGGATCAGGAATGGTGTGGCCAGCAGGAGCAGGGCAGTGATTCTTCCCTTGTGCTGGGCACTGGCTGGGCAACACCTCGAGTGCAGCATCCAGTTCTGGGCCCCCCAATTTAGGAAGGACATGGAGGGGCGGGAGCATATCCAGAGAAGGACAACAAGGCTACTGAGGGGTCTGGAGCACAAGTCCTCTGAAGAGTGGCTGAGGGAGCTGGAGTTGTTGATCCTGGAGAAGAGAAGGCTCAGCGGAGAAAAGGCGGTGTCAGGGCAGAGGTTGGACTTGATGATCTCCAAGGCCTTTTCCAGCCTTTCTGATTATGGGATTCTCTGAAACCACCCTTGGAGCAGTTGCAGGAGGAGCCCTGGACCTCCTCTTCAGAAGCTGCAGCAGCCCAGGTCCCTCAGCTCCTCCTCACAGCCCCAAAGCCCATCCTGTCAGCCCACCCCTGCAGCTCCTCCTCACTGCCCAGAGCAGGGAGCCCCACAGCCAGACACAGCAGCCCAGATGTGCCCCGCCCTGGCCTGGGGTGCCTCTGGCAAGGGAGCAGCACCAGGCACTGCAGGATCCTGCAGAAAATTCCTGCAGCACTTGTGGGATGATCCTGCTCCCCAAAGGTTGTTCACATGGTGCCAAGTCAGGAACTGCACTGGGGAGTGGGGCCAGAGAGGAAAGGGCAAACAGGGATGGGCTGTGCGCAGGACAGGGAACAGGGGTGGGCAAGAGGCAGAAATTTGCAGCAGGAAGAGTAAAGAAAGCAAAGGTGAAGCCAAGGAAATGCTCAGGGCAGTTTGGGGGTGGCTGCCAGGCAGCCCTGGCTCTGAGCAGCAGCGTCTGCAGTGGGACAGGAAACTCCCAGCTGCTGAGAACAAACTTTGTGGCTGACTGCAGAGGCCAGGACAAAGCTGAGTGGATTCCCTGGTGTCCCCAGCCCTTCCTGGCCCCAGGGGCTGATGGCATTTGTGCTGCCTCAGGTTCATGTCCCCACAGCACCAGCATGGGGGTGCTCCCGCCTGCTGTGTGCAGTGAAAACAGGGGCTGCTGAGCCAGTGCTGCCGTGTCTGTGCCTGCAAGGATGCGGCACCTCTGTGAGCTGGGGGAGAGGCCAGGGCTGCAGAGGGGGGATGTTGTTGGCAGCTCCATGAGGATGCCCTGGGACGCTGCCCTGGGCTGTGCAGCGCAGTGGGGATGGATCAATCCTGCTCTGCTGCTCCTTCCTGTCTCCCCCAGGGCCCTTGCAGAGCTCCAGCCGTGCTGTTTGCCCCCAGCCTGCCCACGGCCAGCCTGGGGCTGCTCTCGGGGATTTTCTGTGCTGAGCATTGGCCTGGCTGTGTTCTTGAGAGAGCCTGGGCAAGGAGTCTCGAGCCCCCAGGGCCTGGCCTGAGGCGTCTGTGCTGCCCCAGCAGTGCCCATGGCCTGTCCCTGCTGCAGCCTCGGCACTGCCACCCCCAGGACTGTGCCTGGCCCCGAGAGCACTCAGTCCCTGCAGCAACACCAGGGCCACCAGGGCAGCGGGGCAGGGCCACGGGAGCAGCACTGGCAGCACCAAGTGCTGCTGCTCTTGGGCACAGCTGCTGTGCCAGCACTGATATGCCCCCAGATCTGCACAGAGACATTGCTGCTGCAGCTCCAGGGAAGGCAACAAAAGGGCATCTCGGCAGGAAGCTTTGCTGGGTCATCCTTTAGTTCCTTTAGAGCCACCGACAGCGCAGCCCCTCATTGACGCAGTCTGTGGCCACAGGGAAGGTGGAGAGAAACAAAATGAGAAATGGCACAAACAATGACATTTCTTTGTGGAAAATATTAAAATGTAAAACAAAGAAAGAGAACCTCCAAAAGGAAACCAACAAGAAGTATGTAAAATTATTTTTATTAGACGTGATTGGCAGAAATTGGCCATCAATTTAATGTCCTTGAAAGCAGCCAGTCATCAGTCTCCTCACTGCAGCCTTGAGCTCCTGGTTCCTCAGGCTGTAGATGAGGGGGTTCAGGGCTGGAGGCACCACAGAGTACAGAACTGACAGGGCCAGATCCAGGGATGGGGAGGACATCGAGGGAGGCTTCAGGTACAGAGTACAGAACTGACAGGGACAGATCCAGGGATGGGGAGGACATCGAGGGAGGCTTCAGGTAGGCAAACGCTGCAGTGCTGAGGAACAGAGAGACCACAACCAGGTGAGGGAGGCAGGTGGAAAATGCTTTGTGCCTTCCCTGCTCAGAGGGGATCCTCAGCACAGCCCTGAAGATCTGCACATAGGAGAAAACAATGAATACAAAAGAAATAAATCCGACAGACACAGTAACAGTAATGATCCCAAGTTCCCTGAGGGAGGATTTGTAGCAGGAGAGTTTGACGATCTGGGGGATTTCACAGAAGAACTGACCCAGGGCATTGCCATAGCACAGGGACAGGGAAAATATATTGGCTGTGTGCAGCAGAGCATTGAGAAAGGCACTGGCCCAGGCAGCTGCTGCCATGTGGGCACAAGCTCTGCTGCCCAGGAGGGTCCCGTAGTGCAGGGGTTTGCAGATGGACGCGTAGCGGTCGTAGCACATGATGGTCAGCAGGAAATACTCAGTAGAGATGAAAAAGACAAAAAAAAAGAGCTGAGCAGCACATCCTGTGTAGGAGATGGTGGTGGTGTCCCAGAGGGAATTGTGCAGGCCTTTGGGGACAGTGGTGCAGATGGAGCCCAGGTCGCTGAGGGCCAGGTTGAGCAGGAAGAAGAATATGGGTGTGTGCAGGTGGTGGCCGCAGGCTACAGCGCTGATGATGAGGCCGTTGCCCAGGAGGGCAGCCAGGGAGATGCCCAGGAAGAGGCAGAAGTGCAGGAGCTGCAGCTGCCGCGTGTCTGCCAGCGCCAGCAGGAGGAAGTGGCTGATGGAGCTGCTGTTGGACATTTGCTGTGGCTGCACATGGGCACCTGTTCATGGAGAAAGGACAGGGACAAGTCCGGAGAGGCTGCTTGGAGCCAAACCTGGACCATTCTCTGCAGCCTGTCCTGCTGGGACTCCCCCACCCTTGTTCCTGCTCTCCCCCACACAGGTCCCTGCCTGAGCTCCAGTTGTGCTGGCTGAGTGTGCCAGGAGCCGTCAGGCCTGTGCGTGGGGGCTCTCGAGGAGCCATCCCTGCCCCGCTGCCCTGGGTTTGTGGCCATGTGGCTCAGGGACAAGGCTGGATAGTCAGGATTTGTCAGGGGAATCACTCCTATTGCAGAAAGGCTTGATACCATCTACACTCACACTTCTAAGAGACATAGGTGGCAGGAGTTGGTTTTAGGAATTGTTTTCCTACCCACATATCATTCCTGGCTCTCTGAGGCCAGAAATCCCCAGCATTCCTGCTGCACTCAGTGTTTACCACTGAGAGATGTGAGAGGCAAAGGATTCCCTGTGGCTGAAGGAAGATGAGGGGCTGGATGGGCTTGTTCCCCCAGCACTGTTCTGTTCAGCCCCCTCTCCTTCCCTCAGCATCTCCCTGGGCCTGGACATTCCCCCTCTGAGAGGTGCCTGGTCCCTGCCAGTGCTCACAGAGCCCATCCCACCCTGTGTGCCCTCGGCCCGGCCCTACAGAAACCAGCCTGTGTGCAGGGCCCTGGCTGGGGCAGGCTCTGTGTGCAGCTGGGCAAGGGCAGCTCAGGAGAGCCCTGCTGGGCCCTGCAGAGGGGATGCTGCTGCTGTCCAGGGCTGAGGACTGTCTGAAGACCCTTTGGGAGGCTCCCAGCAGAGACACTGACCACCCAAAGTCACAGTTCTTTACTTGCTGTAAATGTTCAAACATTCCTTTGATGATCCTCTGTGTCCCTTTCAACTCGGAATGTTCTGTCATTCTGGGATTACAATTCCTGTTCTGCTTCTCTCATCCCCCTGTTGTTTATAATGAAAAGAGGAAAAACAACCACTTGCAACAGTTTTAGAACAGTATAGTAAAAACAAGACCTTTATTGGGAGTTACCAGGGGTCTCAGTGGGGATGAGGCACACCCAGCCCCTGATTTAAACAATTTTTTAAGGTTGATTAATCAGGATATTTAACACGAACATCTAATAGGAGATTCAGTTGCCTCAGTTACACACCCCTGGGTCAACCCATTGGAGTAGGTCCTAGGGCTTCTTTGCCCCACTTTTTTTTATGACTGCTCACATTCTAAAATCAAAATCTTCTTCTTGTGGATACTCTTGATAATAAGACTATGCAGTATTTCAAGAATGTATTTAGACAGTTAGCTTATTGCTCTAATTTCTAAAAGAAAGTTTAGGAAACTTTCTAGAGTCAATTAAGGATTATATTCCTATAAGAGTAGCTAAATAGAGTTAATTAAGAGTTTAATAGAGAAAATTAAGGATTACAGTTTTGTAAGTATATAACACTAATTTAAAGTACTAGTAATATTTGAAAAATGCATAAAAAGCAAAAATCTTTTTGTCAACACCCCAACTTTCCCATCCAGCACCAAGCAGGAAATTGAAAACACTCTCAGGAAAGCTCCTGATCTTTACATCAATCCCAGGTTTACTTGCTTTGGGAAGTGTCCTCCAGAGCTGTGCCCAGGCTGGTCTGGAGCTGGGAGCAGCCCTGCCCCAGCCAGCCCCTCTCAGCAGCAGCACCTGCCCTGCTCAGGGTGGCTCCTTCCCCCCACAGCTCCTGGCCAGTGCTGGGAGCAGCTCCCCGGGCTGGCTGAGAGCTGTCCCTGGCAGGCAGCAGGGTCCCTGGCCCAGCACAGCGCCCTGGGCTGCAGGACCCTGCTCTGCAGGACAGCCCTGGGCACCCCTGGCTGCTCTGCACAAGAGATCAGCAGAGAATGGACTCACAGGGTCTGTGTGCATTGGGATGTTCCAGCTGTAGGAGATCACTGCAGGAGCTGCAGCTGCCTTGTCCTGCAGCCAGAGGTTCCTGTGCCAAGGGCTGGCAGTGATTCTGCCCCAGGCACTTCTCAGCCCCTTCCCAGCCCTGACTGACTGAAGCTCTCTGTGCCTCTAAGCTGTGCCCAGGCTGGCTGCAGGCAGTGCCCCAGCCCTGCTGGGCTGGGAGAAGAGCTGCTCACCAAGAGAAATGTGCTTTTGAAGCTCTCCTTGGTTACCAGGCTCACCCTCTGTGCCAGGAGCCCGGCCCAGCTCAGCAGCACAGACACAGCACAAGGACTTTAATGAGCCTCTGGGGCTTTGTGCTCAGGCCCTGAACACCAGGCCCTGAGAGGGAGCTGCAGAAACCTCTCCAGAACTCCAAGTCAGAATCCACCTCCAAAGTTTCTTGGACTTTTAATGGGTCCCATGGAGGGACACGACTGAGAAAGTGTCCCCAGGTCCTAGGCAGGGCAGAGAACTGGAGGCACTGATGACAGGTGGGGACAAAGAGAAGCCAAGTCCTGGTGCCCTGGGGCACAGCAGGGTCTGTGCCAGCAAGGGCTGTGAGGAGACACCTTGTCCTGAGGCCCTGGGGCCTCCTGGCACAGCCCCAGCCAGGCTGGGCACTGTCAGCCCCTGTTCCTGCCCTCAGCATCCCCCGCTAGCCCACATCCCAGTGGCCTCAAGTATCTGCTGGAAGGAGTCCCTGGGGAGCCTTTGTCAGGAATGGCCCTGGGAGCTCCTTCATGCTCCCAGGGACTGCAGGTCTTTCAAAGGACTTTGGCTTTTGCTTTTGCTTGGGAGTCTCTGAGAGCTTTGTGCAATCCTGGCCTCCAATTATCTGCTGTAATTAGTCCCTGGAGAGGCTTTGTCAGGAACAATACTCAGTGGGGCTCATTAATGCTTCAAGGTGTTACAGTTCTTTTAAGGTACTTTTGATCCAGACTCTTTGAGAGGTTTGTGCAATCATGGCCCCAATTATCTGCTTTAAGGAGTCCCTTGAGAGCTTTGTACTGACACTCAGTGGGGCTCATTAATGCTTTGAGATACTCAAAGTTTTTAAGGTACTTTGGATTGCCCTTTCCACACTTGAGAGGTTTTTGTGCCATTTTGAGTCTCTGAGAGGTTTTTGTGCCATCCTGGCCTCCAGTTCTCTCCTCCAAGGAGTGCATGAGGAGTCTGTGTTGGGGATGGACCTTGTGGGTCCCATTAATGCTTTGAGACACTTTGGGGGTTTCTTCTGCCTTTGACTCCTGGACAGGTTTGTGCAATTTCCTCTCAGGCCCTGAGGTTTCAGGGCTCAGCTCCAAATGCACCATGGGGCACATTTGGATCAAGCAAGTCCTGACAAACCATGGCTCTGCCTTGATTTCCCTCTGGTCTGAGGCAGTTCATCAGGAAGTTTCTGTAGTGGTTTTGGTTCACCAATTTGAGATTTCTCAGGCAATGCATCAATTAGTGTGGTGGGTTCAGTGTTGGCTAATTACCAGTGCAATCACTAGAATATACTTACTCATTTCCTGCTGTGAGGTAGGATTAGAAGAAAGGCAAAGTAAGCTCAAAACTTTAAAAGAAAAAAGAAAAGTTTGTTAACAGTAACTAAAAGAAAGGGTAACAAGGATCAGAACAAAACTTTCAGAACAATTCCCCTCCTCTCCTTAAAACCTTTTCTTTCTTACTGACCATGTAAAGAGAAAAAACCTAAAATTTTCTGTCAGATTACCACCTCTAGAATAGTCTTTCTTCAGTTCACTTCGGGAGAGATGTTCTTCTTGTTAATGTTATCCAGACTTCTCCACAAGAAAACAGTTATCTCATGGCTTTTCATTTCCACAAATTGCAGCTGCCTGGAAAACTCTGCAATTGTGAAATCCCTCCCATTTTTTCACAGACTTTTCCACAGCTGTGTGTATGGGCCATGTCAACTTCTGGGGTATTAGTTTAAAGATTAGCTGTTTAAAATCAAAAGTTCATCTTTTCCTGAAATCGTCTTCATCTCTGGAACCAGATATCTTCTCCTCTGCCTGAGGACACGGGGTCTCATCATTCTGCTGTCTTTGTGTGTTCAGACTTCTAATGCGATCACAGTACCTTCAACATTTGCTTACTTCAGCATGGAGGCCTTTGCTGAACAAGTCATCTCCCCATACTTTTCAATGCCTTATAGGGAAAAAGAGAGTCTGATGTAATAATGACATCCTTCTCCATAGCTTTAGCAGAGTATTTCAGCCCCAAGATCAAGGCATCTCCTCATTCCTCTGCCCGGGGCTGCAGATGGTTCCGTCAGCCCAACCGGGCTGGGTGATCAATTCTAATTTTGGCCATGGTCCCTGGACATGAAGACCAGTTCTTTTCTATAGGAATGAAGGAACAGAGCCCCAGTGGTTCAGAGACATATGATAGGTGACCATCAGAGGACAAGGCCAGCCAGAGCGCCAGAGCTGACAGGCTATTTTCTGGGAGATAGTCTTGCATATAGGGAATGTTTTAGGGAGGATACGAGTTTTGGCAATAGGCATCTGAAAAGACAGATGGTTCTTTTCCATTGCAAGAAAAGCACAGAGCTCCTGTGCTCCAGGAGCTGATGAAAGGCACCCCTTAGCATTCCAAGATCAGCCAGACCTGTCAGGTGGCCCCTGGCAGGCCAAGCCAGCCAGACCCATTCCATGTTGCCTCGCTTCCATGGGGCCGCACAGACTCCCAATGGTCCCTCGCTTACAGCAGGCCCTGAGGTGTCACAATGTCCCCTTGGTGACCCCAGGCCCTGAAGGCTCGGAATGGTCTCCATGGTTCCATCAGGCCCAACAGTGTCATAATGGTCTCTGGGTCCATGAAGCCCCACGGTGTCACCATGGCCCCTTGGTTCCATGGGCTCCAGTGGTGCCACAATGATCCCCTTGGTTCCATGAGGTGCCCACAGTGTCACAGTGATCTCCATGGGAAGGAAAGAACTGAGCCCCAGGGTGGCAGTCACAGCCACCAGAGGCCAAGGCCAGCCAGACTTGATGGTGCTGGCAGATTTTGTCTAAAAGCAACCCTTGGATATAGGGAATTTGGGAGGTTGTTCTGGTTTGAAAGCAAAACCAGTGAGAGACTTCAAGTCAGAAATACAATTTATTGGGAAAAGGGGAAAAGGACAAAAATACATGCAACAATACAAAGGGAAAGACCACCAACAAAGTCAGAATATGACCTGGCCAGCGTGCTGGCAGCAGTCCAAATTGGAGTAGCTGCAGTCCTCTTGGGATGGCAGATGTAGTCGCTGTGGCCTCTCAGAGAACCTGTGAAAAGGCTGACTCCTCTGTCTACAAATCCCCAGTTTTATCCAGGTTGGAATGCCTAGCTCCTCCCCCCCTGGGCAGAGCATCTCACAATAGGTCATTATGAGTCTCAAGGTGTGTCCTTAATCACCTGCTCCTGGACAGTGTTATCTCTGAGTCATGTGGCAAGGCACTGATGGGGCTATTAACAGCAGATAAGGAAAACTGCCCCAAGGCAACTCCTACTCAGATGGTAAATAGGAAAACTTTTTTTTTAATCTTGGACATTATCCACCCCTTTTCCTATTTCCATCTTCATCATGATGAAGCCTTACACATAGTTCTCACTTAAGACTAAGTTTCCCTGTGGTACACAACGGGTTTGCCCATCCTTCTGCATTACCCACCAAGTATAACCGGGTCCTTGAGCAAAAACAATCCCACGGATGGGTTTGTCTTTGCCTGGGGTGGGATTAATCCAAACAGTCTTTCCTAAAATATCTTTCATATGTACCACAGGGACTTTATCTCCATCCACTGTGTGCAAGGGTTCAGATTGGGCAGGACCAGCTCGATTGATGGACCCTCAGGTGTTGACTATCCAGGTAGCTTTTGCCAAGTTCAGTTCCCAATTCCTGAAAGTTCCCCCACCGAGTGCCTTTAGGGTGGTCTTAAGCAGTCCATTGCATCGTTCAACTTTCCCAGCAGCTGGAGCATGATAGGGGATGTGATATATCCACTCAATCCCATGTTCTCTGGCCCAGGTGTTGATGAGGCCATTCTTGAAATGTGTTCCATTGTCTGACTCAGTTTTCTCAGGGGTGCCATGTCTCCACAAGACCTGTTATTCTAGGCCTAAGATGGTGTTCCGGGCAGTGGCATGAGGCACAGGGTAGGTTTCCAACCATCCTGTGGTTGCTTCCACCATGGTCAGTACATAGCGCTTGCGTTGACGGGTTTGGGGAAGTGTGATATAGTCAATTTGCCAGGCTTCCCCATACCTGTATTTCAACCATCGCCCACCATACCACAGAGGCTTCATCCGTTTGGCCTGTTTGATTGCAGCGCAGGTCTCGCAGTCATGCATGACCTGTGAGATGTTGTCCATAGTAAGGTCCAGCCCTCGGTCTCGTGCCCATCGGTATGTTGCGTCTCTCCCCTGATGACCAGAAGTGTCATGGGCCCAACGAGCTAGGAATAGTTTTCCTTTATGCTGCCAATCTAGGTCTACTTGTGATATTTTCACTTTGTCAGCTCGGTCTACCTGTTCGTTGTTGTGATGCTCCTCAGTAGCACGACTCTTGGGTATGTGTGCATCCACATGTTGAATCTTCACAGTCAGCTTCTCAACTTGGGAGGCAATGTCCTGCCAGATCTCGGCGGCCCAGATGGGTTTCCCTCTGCGCTGCCAGTTAGCCTTTTTCCAGCGACTTAGCCATCCCCAGAGAGCATTAGCTACCATCCACGAGTCGGTGTAGAGATAGAGCTTCGACTACTTCTCTCGCTTAGCAATATCCAAAGCCAGCTGGATGGCTTTAAGCTCTGCAAGCTGACTTGATCCACCTTGTCCGTCAGTAGCTTGTGCCACTTGTCGTGTGGGGCTCCACACTGCAGCTTTCCATTTCCGGCTAGTGCCTATGATTCGGCAGGAACCATCCGTAAAAAGGGCATATTGTCTTTCTGTTTCTGGTAGTTCATTATATGGTGGGGCCTCCTCAGCACATGCCACTTGCTCCTCTTCTTCAGAAGACAATCCAAAAGTCTCTCCCTCAGGCCAGTTTGTTATAATTTCCAGAATCCCAGGGCGATTCAGATTTCCAATACGGGCGCGCTGAGTGATGAGAACAATCCATTTACTCCATGTGGCATCAGTGGCATGATGTGTAGAAGGAACCTTTCCTTTAAACATCCACCCCAGCACTGGTAGTCGGGGTGCCAGAAGCAGCTGTGTTTCAGTGCCAATTACTTCTGAGGCAGCTTGAACTCCTTCATACGCAGCCAAGATTTCCTTCTCTGTGGGAGTGTAGCTTGCTTCAGAGCCTTTGTAGCTCCGGCTCCAAAATCCCAGTGGTCGACCCCGAGTCTCCCCAGGCACCTTCTGCCAAAGGCTCCAGGACAAACCATGGTTCCCGGCTGCAGAGTAGAGTACATTCTTGACCTCTGGTCCTGTCCTAACTGGGCCAAGGGCTACAGCATGAGCGATCTCCTGCTTGATCTGAGTGAAGGCTTGTTGCTGCTCAGGGCCCCAGTGGAAATCATTCTTTTTTCGGGTGACCAGGTAGAGAGGGCTCACAATCTGGCTGTACTCGGGAATGTGCATCCTCCAAAAGCCTATGGCACCTAGGAAAGCTTGTGTCTCCTTCTTGTTGGTAAGTGGAGACATAGCGGTGATCTTGTCGATTATTTCTGTCGGGATCTGACGATGTCCATCTTGCCACTTGACTCCTAGGAACTGGATTTCTTGAGCTGGTCCCTTAACCTTGCTTCGTTTAATGGCAAAACCAGCTTTCAGTAAAATCTGGATAATTCTTTCTCCTTTTTTGAAGACTTCCCCTGCTGTTCTTCCCCACACAATGATGTCATCAATATACTGTAGATGTTCGGGAGCCTCGTTCTTTTCCAGTGTAGCTTGGATCAGTCTATGGCAGATGGTGGGACTGTGTTTCCACCCCTGGGCCAGTCGGTTCCAGGTGTACTGCACTCCCTTCCAGGTGAAGGCATACTGAGGTCTGCATTCTGCTGCCAAAGGAATGGAGAAGAAGGCATTTGCAATATCAATGGTCGCATACCACTTTGCTGCCTTGGACTCTAGCTCGTACTGAAGTTCCAACATGTCTGGCACGGCAGCGCTCAGTGGTGGTGTGACCTCATTCAGGCCGCGGTAGTCCACTGTCAGTCTCCATTCCCCACTGGACTTGCGCACTGGCCATATAGGGCTGTTGAAAGGGGAATAGGCCTTGCTGACCACCCCTTGGCTCTCCAATTTACGAATCATCTCATGGATGGGGGTCACAGAGTCTCTGCTGGTACGATATTGCCGACAGTGCACTGTTGTCATGGCAATTGGTACCTGCTGTTCTTCAACTCTCAGCAGTCCCACAGCAGAAGGGTCATCTGAGAGACCAGGCAAGGTATTCAGTTTCCGGATGTCTTCTGTCTCTACAGCAGCTATCCCAAAAGCCCAGCGATGTCCTTTTGGGTCTTTGAAATGTCCATTTCTGAGATAGTCTATGCCAAGGATGCATGGGGCCTCTGGGCCAGTCACGATGGGGTGTTTCTGCCACCCGTTCCCAGTTAAACTCACTTCAGCCTCTAATACAGTAAGCTGCTGGGATCCTCCTGTTACCCCAGAAACAGAAATGGATTCTTCTCCTACATATCTTGATGGCATCAGGGTACATTGGGCACCGGTGTCAACCGAAGCTGTATATTTTTGTGGTTCAGATGTGCCAGGCCATCGAATCCACACGGTCCAATAGATCCGATTGTCCCTGTCCTCTACCTGGCTAGAGGCAGGGCCCCTCTATTCCTGGTCATGGTACACATTGCTCTCTTCTGGTAAATAGGTTCTTGAGGTTCCTTCAAGAGGATCAGTTATATCATTATTCTTATATTGTCTGGAACTCTGTGTTTGAGAGACTGGAGCAGCATTGACTCTTTTTGTGTTAGGTGTTCTTTTTAGTTCACGTACTCGGGCTGCTAAGGAAGAGGTGGGTTTTCCATCCCACTTCCTCATGTCTTCTCCATGCTCCTGAAGAAAAAACCAGAGGTTTCCTCGTGGAGTGTATCCTCTCTCCTTGGCTTGGGAGCGCTGGCTCCTAATGGCAGAGATTCTTGTTGGTTCTGGTAAAATATGGTAGCCTTCTTCCTTAAGTTCCTTTTTCAGTTTCTTATGACTCTCTTCAATCAAGTCCCGGACTTGCTCAGCCAACCTTGTTTCCACGGACGAGACATGGGTACGAAACAGGGCGGTGACCGTGTCCTCGTAAATTCTTAATTTATTGGCTAAGACGCCCACCCTGTCCTCGCCTTCTCTCCACTGCAGTGTTGCCAGGTAACGAGAGTACATCTCTGGTCCAAGCCGTGCAAATCTCAACCACATTTGTGATGTGCACTGGATACAGTCTGGACTCTTAGGAAATCTTTCGTCTTCTGCAAATATTATCTCCAACACAGCCAATTCCCTTAGGCATCGGATACCTTGTTCCATGGTATTCCATTTTCCTTGGAGTACCTGGAGGTCTTCTTTACAAAGTTATCTGTCCCTCACACTTGCAAGCAGTCGCCGCCAGAGGCTGAGAGTTTCTTGGGTTCTCCCAATCCTCTGGTCAATGACCACATCCCGGGATAGTGATCGCAGTTGCCTGGCCTCACTTCCATCCAGAATGGTGTCATTGGCTGCAGCGTTCCAGATGCGGAGAAGCCAGGTGAGGATGGACTCATTTGTCTGGCGGGTGAATTCTCTCCGCAGGTCATGTAGCTCACCCAGGGATAGAGAGCGAGTGATGATCTCTGGTTCTGTCTCTTCCACTGGGTGCGAGGGTCCTGCAGTGTCCTCGTCAGTCACTATGCGGACTGATTTGCTCCTCGATTTCTTCTTCTGAACGGGGGCAACTCCTATGGGTTCAGGCTGCTCTGGTTTGGTGATGGTTTGTGTGGAGATGCTGATGGCGCTTTCGGTGCCTTCCTCCTCTGTGCCGGTCTGTGTAGACATAGACACTTTTGCTTTGCTTTTTGTTTCTTCCTCCATGACAGTCTGCGTAGACACGGACACTCTTGATTTCCTTTTGGTTCCTTCTTTCTCTGTGGCAGTCTGCGTTGACATGGCTGCTGTTGTGGTATTCTGTACGGGCACGGACACTGCTGCTTTGCTTCTTGTTTCCTCTTCCTCAAGAAGACGCTGCACCACACTATGTATGTTTTGCTGCATCGCACTATGTAGTGTTTTGTTTCTAAGCATGTTGCACACGGTGCAGAGAAGACAAAAAAGAACTAACAACAACATTATGCTGTCCTTGGCATCCAGAGGGAACTTAACATTTTCAAAAACTGCTGTGTAAGCCTGAAAGGTTGGAAAAAATCAATCTTTACCCCTCCCCCCAGGGGCTGGGTGAGGTTGCCGAGGCCCCAGATGTAGCAGCCTAGATTAGAACAAGCAAACAGAATTGAGTACATATTCCAAATCATGTTCATTGCCTCAGAGGTCATAATGCAATAGACATAGTAGACCAATAAAGCAATTCTCATAACATACCTTGGTCTACACATGAGCATTACAATTGCCACAGAATTCCCCACATTCGGAAAAATATAGAGAGCTAGGTATGAGACCCAAAAAAGCATGTTAAGCATCATAGTGGATAGGTACCCTCTACAATACAAGATTGTAATTCTGACTTCTCTCAGTATTTTCTTGCCCCACATTGGGCGCCAAAAGTATGTTCTGGTTTGAAAGCAAAACCAGTGAGAGACTTCAAGTCAGAAATACAATTTATTGGAAAAAGGGGAAAATGACAAAAATACATGCAACAATACAAAGGGAAAGACCACCGACAGAGTCAGAATATGACCTGGCCAGCGTGCTGGCAGCAGTCCAATTTGGAGTAGCTGCAGTCCTCTTGGGATGGCAGATGTAGTCGCTGTGGCCTCTCAGAGAACCTGTGAAAAGGCTGACTCCTCTGTCCAGAAATCCCCAGTTTATCCAGGTTGGAATGCCTAGCTCCTCCCCCCTGGGCAGAGCATCTCACAATGGGTCATTATGAGTCTCAAGGTGTGTCCTTAATCACCTGCTCCTGGAC
>QUSF01000644.1:0-15431 GCA_003676055.1 Chloebia gouldiae | reverse complement strand
GCTCCGTCCGTCCCACCGGGGCGGTTCCCGTCCCACCGGGGATGGTTCCCGTCCCACCGGGGTGGTTCCCGTCCCACCGGGGCGGCTCTGTCCGTTCCACCGGGGCGGTTCCTCCTACCGGGGCGGCTCCATCCCACCGGGGTGGCTCCCTCCCACCGGGGGGGTTCCCGGCCCCCCGGGGGCGGCTCCATCCCACCGGGGCGGCTCCTTCCCACCTCTGGCCAAGAGCTCGGCCCCAGCCCCTCGCCGGGCTCCGCGTTATTCCTACTTTCCCAACCATTCCTTCACCGGAGGGAGGGGAAAAAAATCCTTTCCCTGACCTGTGTCCGGCTGGAAAAGCCGGCTCAGCCCCTGCTCCGCCGAACTGGGAGGGAGGAGCAGGGAATTCCTGGGTGTTTCAGTGCCTGAATGATGGGATGACACTATGGAAGTACTTGGGGGAAGGAAGCTGCGGGGCTGAGTCACTCCTCGTGTCTCACAGAGTTTAATCCTCTCATTTCTCTTCGGTAAATGGATTTTGAGTCTCTCCCTCTCCGTGGCCTCTCCCAGCTGTAACAGGACAAATTTCCAACTGATATTTCTTTTTTTTTTTTTTTTTTGCTTTTTCTTTCTATTTATTTGGAAGACAGAAGGAGCCGGGCTT
Source organism: Chloebia gouldiae (assembly GCA_003676055.1). NCBI lineage: Eukaryota > Metazoa > Chordata > Aves > Passeriformes > Passeridae > Chloebia > Chloebia gouldiae. The sequence goes on along the minus strand of QUSF01000644.1, from coordinate 14,788 downwards.
GGCTCTGTCTCCTGCATCCCCCGGGATGCTGTGAGACCTCCCAGCACGGAGGGGTGGGAGGGTGGGGGGAAAGGACCATTAACCAATGTCAGACCAAAACTTGTTTTGTTGTTTTTTTTTTTTTTTTTTTTAAATAAAATAAAAAGTTAAATATATTAAAAGTTAAAAAAACTAATAAACTTGGGTAAAAAAATTTACAGGATTTGGGCATATTCTGTGAAGTGGCACAACAGCCCTGAGGTGAGGTGTTATTTTGGCATAGATCCCTTAAGCAATGCTAAAAATGGGCAGAGTTGAGGATTTTGATGGTTTTATGTATTTTTTTTTATTCCTGAAAGTTCTCCAAGTCTTCAAGCCCAGGCTGGAGCGTGGGTTTGGGTTCCCTGAGGAGCTGCAGCCCCGCTGGGAGGACAAAGCCTCCATTCAGGTGGACGCTCAGGATGGAACTGGAGCTCCAGGAGGCCCCAGAAAGGTTTTATTTTACAAAGAAAAAAAAATAAAAGGTTATTTAGCAGGAAAAAAAAACCCCAACAAGCCTCTCTTGTGCAAGGCTACATTGAGTGGGCTGGTGTTGGTTTTGGGGGGCTGGGATGGTTGGAATGGACTCCACCACCCCCCAGATTGGGCTTTTCCACGTCAACAATGAGAGATTTGATCCCGATTTGTCAAACCTCACCTCTTTTCCACTTCTCAAGTGATTTTTTTTTGAACCCTTTGGATCTGCCCTGGTGCTTTGCCTCCTTCCTGCCCCCAGACAAAGAAGAAACCCAAGCCCCACACCTGTGGCTGCCAGGTCCTGGTGGTTTTTTCCGTGTTGGGTTCGTGTCCAGCAGCCGGACGGGGCTGGCGCCGCTTCCTCCCTCCCCTGCCCAGGAGCCCAAACCAGTCTGGGGCTGTCCCAGCTGGAGTCTGGGCCAAGCTTGGGGCTCTCCTGACACTCTGGGAAAGCTGGAGATGAGAATAGGCAGCAAATCTGCTTCCTCAAAAAAATCCCAACCCGTTGCTCCGTAATTTTCCCAAGTTTTAGGTAATTTTCCCAAGGTTTAAGGAGTGTTTGTTTTGAGGAGAGGTGAAGGAAAGGTGAAAATGTGGGAGCTCCTTATCCCTTTGCCTGGGCCCATCCAGGTCTGGCATTTTTCCTGCAAAGCCCACGGAAACCAGGATGATGGCAGCAGTTCAACCCTGCTTTTTCAGGGCTCTCTGCTGGGTCTCAAGATCAAGGTAGGTTGTTTTTAATAGAAAAACGCACTTTTATTGCTTTTTAGCAACTGAAAGATTCTTTACAGCTCACAGGTGAACACCGACCGATACTTTTTGTCTTCTGTCGCTTGAATTCTATAAATCCTGATTGGTCCAATCTTCCAGGGATTCTTTCCACCATCCTCCCTCCCACTTTCAAGGCCTCGGTCCCAACTGGGAAGCACTTCCCGGGAATGCTGGAAAAAGGAGGTTTGTGCCTCACATTTGGTGGAAAGGTGGAAGAAAGCAGGAAAAACTCATTCCTTGAGGGAGCCTGTTGTTTTGTGCCTCTGGAAGGTGGGAGAAGCCCCCAGCACAGCCCGAGGCTGCTCCTCTTCTGTGTCCAGCTGTGATTTTCCAGGTGAACGGGACAACTGAGAACCTCTTGAGAAGAAACTTGACCCTCACTGAGGGAAAGGGAGCAGCAGGCCCCTGGAGAAGCGGGAGCTGCTGGGAGCAGGGGAGGCTCAGAGCAGCCGGCCCCGGCAGTCGATGGCCCCGCAGCAGCACAGCAGCTCCTTGCCCTCCACGCTGCCGACCTCGTAGTTGTAATCCCAGGTCAGCTCCGTGCCGGCTCGGATCCGCCTGGCAAAGAAAAACCACGTGGGATGGGTGAGACTATTCCAAAACAGAGGAGAAAGTGGAGGATGGAAGGAAGCCACGCTTCCACGTGAGCGCTCCGGGACGAGGCTGAGGCAGCAGGGAGAAAGGGATAAAGTTCCCTGTGGAATTATTCCCGTGAGGATTCACTGGAGGAGCAGGGATTCACCGTGACTCAAAAATTGGCTGCTCCATGCCTCACTCTGCCCTTTGGGAAGGCCTAAAGCTGGTGGAAATCACACCAGGATTTCCAGCACGAGGATTTCACCAGCCACCAAGGTTTTTTTTCTGCACAGGAACGACGGGAAACGGAAAGAAGTTTCCAGGAGCAGAGAACACCCAGCCAGGTCCCACCAAAGCCCAGGAATCCTCAGCCCCTCCCAGCACTCCAGCACTCACTTGCTGGCGAAGAAGGCGACCCAGGGGAAGCGAAGGTCATGGGTGTCCACGAAGACGTTCTGCACGAAGAGGTTCGGGGTGCAGCTGTGCTGTAATGGCAACAGGGAAGAGCCTGAGCTGCCCTGCCCGGGCAGGGAGGCCGAGCTGCCAGCCCTGAACGCTGCCTTTATAAACAAGCAGCATTCCTGGCTCCTGCTGGAACGGGCTGCACGCCCAGCGTGAGTCACAAAATCCACACTCCAAGGTAACGGGGCCATTCCTGCTCCCAGCAGGCCGGAGCAGCTGCTGTCACTCAGCAGCATCCTCCCAAACCTGCTCTTTTTTCCCCACTTTTCCCCCTCTCCACGGGGAGGAAGAGCCCCAGGGGTGCCACTCACGTTGAGGTAGCGGCCCAGGTTGCCCTCGAGCTTGGCGTCGATGATGTAGCAGTTCTCCTCGCCGTCGTAGAACTGCCGCGTGCTGCGGCGCACGGGCCCCGCGCTCTCGCCCTTGTCGGCCGCCGCCAGCGGCGTGGATTTGATGGCGATGCCGTGGGTGGACTTGAGGGCGAAGCCTCGGGTGGATTTCACGGCCACCTGTCTCTTCACGGGACCTGCCGTGAGATGGAAGCTTCCAGCAGAGAGGAACGTGGCGGCAGCGCTGTCCCCGAGCCCGCTCAAGAGGTGAGGAACCCCTCAGAGCCAAAACAGCGCTCCAGGATGGCTCCTGCTGACCCACCATAAACCTCACTGCTGCTTTTTCTTACAACACCCAAAACCAGCTGGTTTTGAGGAGCAGATTTTGCAGTTGGAAGGTTTCAACCTCAGCTGTGGGACACGGCGGGAGAAGCTGCGACAGCCTCACGAGCCCTTCCTGGTGCTTTCCAACCAAAACTTCTCACCCTCAGGCCTCGTCTCCCCCCTCACCTGACCCAGATGATGGATTTTTCTTGTCCTCCCCTTCCTCCTCCTCGGATCCTGAGGAAATGGTCTGGATGTCGTCGCTGTCGTTGGCCGTGCCCGGGGCCTGCCCTGCCCTGTGCTCCTCGTCGCTGTCGGTGCTGCTCGACACCATCAGCACGTTCTGGGGACAGGAACAGCTCCTGCAGTGCATCCCAGCCTCCCTTTTCCCCAGGAATGTGGGGAATCCTGCAGCTCACCCCCTCTGCTCCCGCTCTTTGGGAGGGGATCCCCCCTCCGGGCACGTCCCACAGGTCGGTGTTTGGAACACCTGTGGGATTTTGGGGGGCTGCTGAGTTCTGCTTGGGATCCTGGAGCACTCGGTGGTGCTCAGAGGGAAGGGAGAAGTCCCCCAAAAACGAGGATAGTTGGCCAGGATGGCTTCCTGCAGATGGCTCTGCCAAGCAATGCGTCCAGGGGTGTGCAAACCAAGGTGCCAAACCCAACCCAAATCCAAACCTCCCAAAATCCAACGGAAATCGACTGCCCTCCGAGAAACCACAGCTACAACCACAAACCCCTGCGCTCAGCTGGGAAGCAGAGGCAGGAAACAGCCCCAGAGGAGGTTCAAGGTTGCTGTGGAAGGGCTCTGGGGGTCCCGCTCACCTCCGAGGCGGGCGGCAGGGCCAGGGAGCGCCGGCGGCTCTGCAGCAGCACCGTCCCACTCAGCGGCCTGCGGATCCCCTCCAGCCGCGGCGGGCAGGGGTTGTAGCCGTACCTCCTCCCCAAGCTGCCCAGCCTGCAGGGTTGGCACAACAAGGGCAGCTCACACCCGGACCTCCAGGGACACTGCCCACAGGCCACGTGGAAATGGTGCCACAGGACAGGGAGAAACCATTTAAGGAATCTTACCCAGGAGTTTTGGCTGGTTCTTCGGGTCCCTGCAGAGGAGAGAAGCACAGGTGATTGGAAGCTCTCCCTTCTCGAGCGCTCTCCAGCCTTTCTATGGAATTGTTCCCCAAAACGCCAGCTCAGGAGTGAGATGCTGCCTGTCCCCACGCTCAGGGTGACATCCAGTGACACCCAGCATGGAGATGCCCCTCCCTGGGGGACTCCAAGTGCCCTCCCTGGAGCAGGGGGTGGACAGGGACCACCTCCACGTCCCTGCTCTCCCCAGCCGTGTCCCTCAGGTCCCCAGGCAGGAGGATGTTCAGCTCTGCTCGCATCAAGTGACTTCTACAGCCTCTTGTGCCACAAACTCCCTCGCTGGGAAGGGAAAAGGACCTCCCTGACCCACCAGAGAAGCCAGGGGAGCTGAGACAGGGACATCCAACAGCTGTGGATGTGCTGCACGGGGAGAAAAGCCACTGGCGCAGGGGCACCTCCCTGCCTTTAACTCCTGTTCCCTCATCTCCCCCTCACCTCCTTCTTGGCTGCCTTCGCCTCTCCGTTCAGATCTCCCGCCGTGGAAGCGCAGCCCTTCTCCCTCTCTGCAGGGATCTCCATCTTCACGGCCTTGCCTTCCCCTCCTTCGCCCATCCCGAAGGAGGACGATTCGCCGTCCTGGCAGCCCTCGGCCACGCTGCCGGAGCTCAGCCACGAGGCCACTTTGCTCTTGGCCATCTCCTCGGCCACGGGCAGCTTGCAGGGGGCGGCCGTGGCGGGCTGGTCGTGGCCGAGGGGCCGGGCGAGCCCCGAGTCCTTGGGGGCCGCCTCGGCGAGGCCGTGGTCGCGCTGGCCGCGCGTCTGCCGGCGCGTGGCGTAGCTGCGCAGCACCGAGCTCGCGCCCAAGTTCTCGTCCTTGCAGAAGTTGTCGTCGGAGCTGTCCTCGTTGGATTCCTCCAGCTCCTCCGTGCCCGTGTTCTCGTCGTCGTCGTCGTCGTCCTTCAGGTCCACGCCGCTGTTGTCCGAGGAGCACTTGGCGTCGCTCTCGTAGCCCTCCTTGAAGTTCTCCACGCTCTCGATGTGGTCCAGGTTGGCAAAGTACTCGTCGCCCATCTCCAGCCCCTCTTTGTCAGCAAAGTCATCCGTGAGGATTTTCCCTGGGGGGAGGGCGGGAAATGAAGGGTGAGTTTTCTCTTTTTATCCTCTCCAAAGCTCACTTTGGAGGAGAAAACAGGAATGACACCACTTCATTCCAAAGCTGGGCTGGAAAAAGACAACATAACCCTGTTGCTTGATGCAACAAAACCCTGAAGCTTGCGGTTGAGCTAAAATGGAGATTTTTCAGCCCAGAAATCTCTACAGAGCAGCTCAAGCAGAGCCTTGGAAGGGCTGGAAGAGCACGGAGGCTCCGGCCATGCCCGTGGGCGGCTCCAGAGCCAACGCAACCCTTGTGCAGCTTCTGCATCTCGTGGGCTGTGCCGGGTTTGCTGAGCACAGGAAGCAGGGCTGGGGTTGGGTCACCTCAAGGACAGCCCGGGGCATGTCTTGTGACACTGGCACTGCCACCACAAGGGTTCTTGCAGGGTTGGGCAAGTTCATCAGCTCAGCTTTCACCCTCCAGTGGGCAAAACGGGCACGGCAGCAGCTTTACACCCCTTCTGCTGCAATTTGGAATCACGGAATCGTGGAGGTTGGAAGAGATTCTGAGTCCCACTGCTCCCTCCAGCACTGCCAAGGCCACCACCCAGCCACGTCCCCAAGTGCCACATGCTTTCGAGCAGTTTCAGGGACAGTGACTCTCCCACCTCCTTGGACAGCCTTGCCAGTGCCTGACCACCCTTCCCACGAAGAAATTTTCCTGAATGTCCAACTTAAACCTTCCCAGGGCTTTGGAGAGGGCCAAAAGGTCCCGCCTGAGCCTTCTTTTCTCCAGGATGAGTCCCCCCAGCTTCCTCAGGAGTTCTCCAGACCCTTCTCCCTGTGCTCTGACCCCTTCCCCAGCTCCATTCCCATCTCTGGCTACCCCTCTTCCCACTGAAGAGCTTTCCAGGTGCCAGCTGAGCTCCCACCTGCGTAGATGCAGACGAAGGAGCCCTTGGCGATGTCGTCGAGGCAGCGAATGCCCCAACCTTTGTTCTGGGTCTTGAAGAGCTGCAGCCGCACCTGGAGGCCGTGCTGGACCAGGCGGTTGGTGCACATGTTCACGTTGCACTTGCACCTCTTGTTGCACTCGTAAACGCTGCAAGAAAGGAGAAGGGTGACAACTTCCAGGATGAAGAAACATCCCCAAATCTGTGGCTGTTGGCAGTGCTGGGGTCATGCACAGAGATGGCAGAGGAGCAGGCTTGGAGCAACCCACGTTCTGCGTGGTCCTCAAGGCTCCTTCCAACCCAAACCACGCCACAACAAGAAGCAAGACCAGAGGCAGGTGGTCACACCTGCGCTGGGATATCCAGGATCACTTCCCTCTCAGTGCATCTGGGGCTGGTGCTTGTGAGGGCTCTGCTCACCCTGTTGGGAGACACTCCTCCAGCCGCTTGTGCTGGTAGCCTGAGTTGGGGTTGATTTGGCCTCCAGGGGTGCAGCCGCTGGCCTGGATGGTCAGCTGGTGACAGGCACACCTGGATCTGCAGAGAGACGCAGGAAAACACACGAGATCAGCCTGGAGACAGGAAAATAAATCACATCTGTAGGCAGAGATGGGCACGAAGGGTTTGACTCGGAATCAGACCAAGAGAAGTGGTTTGATTCCACTCCATTCCAAGAGAAGCTGCTTCAGGATTTCTCATCCCTGGAAGTATCCAAGGCCAGGCTGGGGCAACCTGGGACAGCAGAAGGTGTCCCTGTCCATCTCAGGAGTTGGAACTGAGTGATTTTTAATGTCCCTTCCCACCCAAACCACGAAACCCACAACGGCCTGACCCGCATGGGTTTAAATCCCAGAGCAGATCCACTCGGGGCGTTCCTCACGCAGCCCCAGAACTGTCCCCTCAGCCAGGAGCAGTCACCTACTTGTCCCTGCAGCCGTCCTTGCAGTCGCAGCCCACGAGGAACTCCCAGCTGGTGTTGATGTACACCCCTTTCCCGGGGATCCTCTCCTTGCTGTAGGCCACCTGCGGCGGCGGCGTGCTGTCGATCTCGTTGACGCACGACAGCGGCACGTCCTCCTTGCCCTTGGTGATGTCGGCGATGTAGTAGTAAGGCTTGTAGGGCTGGAACTTGCGATCCACCAGCACGTAGGGATCCAGGCAGAACATCTCCAGGAACAGGAAGTCGCAGTCCGTCTCGAAGAGGTAGCGCTCGATCTCGTGCATGGAGCGCAGGCAGAGCCCGCAGGGCGTTTTGTAGAGCACGTGGAAGCCCATCTTGCGGTTGACGCGGCGCCGCGCCGTCATGCGGCGGAAGTCGTAGAGCAGCGGGATGAGCAGCGGGTTCCGGCTGCGGTACTGGTCGCTGCGCACGGGCCGCACCCGCGACAGGCAGGCGTAGCTGCACACGTGGGGAAGGTAGAAGAGCTTCTCCAGAGGGGCGCGGTAGGACGGCTCGTTGGGAACGCGGTCCATCATCCCGTGGAAGGGCTGAGAGGGGCCGCTGCTGGGCACGCTGAGGGGAGAGAGGAGGGATGGGGTTAAGGGAGGTGGGCACAGGGTGGACACGAGGCCAGGTGGGCGACAGCACCCGGTTTAGGCCGGCCACGGTGTGACCAGCAGGATTTGGAAGGTGGTGAAGTCACCGTCTCTCTAAGTGAGCGGAACACGAGGGGATGTGGCACTTGGGGACGCGGCTCTGTGGTGGCTTCGGCAGTGCTGGGGGGACTCCACGAACTCAGAGGCTTTTCCAGCCTCGGTGATTCCACCGCTCCACGATGTGAGTGGTGAATCCCCATCAGAAACACAGCACACACAGGCCCCACAGGCGCCCCGGCACCCCAGATGGGAGGACTCACGGCTGTGTCCCAACCGGAGCTCTGCTCACCGGTGCTGCGGGGCTGGGAGCGTCCTCCCGGCCGCCGGGGTGTCCCCGAGCACAGGGGAGGATGGGGACGAGTGCCCGGAGCCCACGGAGCCAGGACGGAAGGAAGTGCTTTTCTTGGCCACCTGCTTTCTGCCCTGGGCCAGCTGGGTGTCGGAGCACCTGCAGGAGGGGAGAAGAAGCTGATTTGGAATATGGAAAAGCAACCGGTGGGAACGGAAATAACACTGCCCCGTGGAATTCAAAACCACAGAAGGGTCCTAGCAGTGGTTTTTTTTTCCCTAGTGTGAAAATCAGCCCATTTCTGGCTATTTCTGCTACAGCAATCCCAAAACCACTCTGAATTTCAGAACCCGGCTACAGCTCCAAGTGACTTCTGATTTTGAAAAGAGGAAAGGGAACAAGGATGCCCAAGGCCTTAATCCCAGGAAGCTGGACAAACCAGGCCATGAAGAAACCCCTGGATCAGCAGAAACCAGAGTTTCCAGAAGCTCAACCAGGCCTGAGTAGGAGGAGCAAATCCAGAGGATTCTCTTGCAAGGACTAAGGAACAAGATAAGATTGTGCAAGTGAGTGTAACAACATCCCTGATGAAAGAGCCAGGAAGGGCTCTTAAAACAACAGGTTCTCAACCCATTTCAGGGGTTTTCAATCAACTGCAGGTTCCCAAACCATTCAGGAGGTTTTCAACCAATTTACATCAATAAAACAGAAAACTATACCAAACCAGCTGCTGAAGAGGAAAAACAGTGAAGTTATTGGGGAGAAAGGGAGGAGAAGAAGAGAGGAGGAAGGGGTGAGGGTTTCTGCCAACAGCTGCCTGAAAGCAAATTGTTCAAACGCATCTCAAGAGGAGCAAGAGGAAAAATGGGCTTAAAGCAGTCAGAAGTGGTGACAACGAGAAGAACTTGAAAGAGTGGGGAGAAATCCAGGCTTTCCTCAGAGGAAACAAGGCACCGGAGTGAGGAGACTGTTCTTTGTTTTAATAATCTGAAATCCAAGTGTTTGAACCCCACAGAATCCCTGGGACCAGCATGGACACGGCCAGGCCTGGCTGCCTCCTGCCCCTGTCCAGGGGCAGTTGGGATTTAAGGGCAGAGAAGCAGCTGCATAAAAACCACGTCCTAAAGCGAGGCCCAAGAGGGGAAAAAATTCCTCGTAAAGCACTGCAAGGCCTGAATGGGAAAGGATTCGGTGATGACACGTGGGGCTGCAGGTCCAGCTTGGCTGTCTTTGTGCTGTGACACTGCCCGTGGGGTGTCCCAGTCCCAGCCCAGCTCTTCCCTGCACATGGGGGACCTGCAGGGCTGGGGGGCCGAGCCGTGCCTTCCAGGACCTCCTTCATCTTCCAGGATTTCTCTGGCTTTATGGAAAAGGTGATGTTCTGGTGGCTTCCCCTCCCAAATCCTGGTCAGACCAGCACAGAGGGAGCGTTTCCAGGGGTAAATTGGGTTATGTTGCACTGCTGCTTGGAGAGGAGCCACCAAGACCCCCGGCTGGGGCAGGTGGGGTTGGAGCTGCTGCTGCTACAGCTGGAGAGCCTGTGGGGAGTAAAGATTGACCTCCTGCACAGGCTGTTCACACCTGGGACATGTCCTGCCTCCCTCATGCCCCACCAGCAGGGCACAGTCGGAGCACAAAACGTGCTGGCACGGGGCCAGGCGGCCAAAAATCCGGATGGGAAATCCACAGCGCTGGCAAAAACGACCTGGGAGAGCCTCTCCCTCCCCTAAACAGTCCCCGAGCACATTCCCAGGTTCCCTGGTGTCCTCCAACACACTCCCTTCATCACCAAGCCGAGTTCCTCCTTCCTCCAGGCCTCCTTCAGCCTGCAGCTCCGGGAATGGCCCCCTTGGGCCCCTGGCAGCGGCTTGGCCGTGGGGTGCTCCGTGCCCACCGGGACCGACCGCTGATCCCGAATTCCCAGCGAGGTCAGCGAGCAGGTCAGTCCAAGTGGAGGGACACAAGGCAGCCGGGGGCCAGCGCCTGGATCGTGACACGAGGCAGCAATTCAGATTTTGGGAAGTGAAAGAGCAAAGCTCTAACTCGGAAAGGCGAGCGCGAAGCTTTAGCCCTGAGGAGGAATATTTGGCTCGGGGAGTGTTGGCGCTCGGCTCCCGCCCCCAGTTATTCATTCAGCAGCTTTATGTAAAAGTTTTTCCCCAAAATCATGGCTGAAGCCACGGAGGACACCTGAGGATTCCTCTGCACAGAAAAGGTGATGCCTGAGAGAGCTGAGTGCTGGAGAGAAGCAAAGAGGTGGCAGGTGCTGGAGGTGGCTCTGGTACTTACTCCATCTCCGCAGGCTGCGGAGACGTGGGACGTGCAGCTGGCTCTGGAGCCTTGTACTGGGGACCAGTTCCTGCTAAATCCTGGGTGTACTGGACCACAGGGCCCTTGCTCCTCACAGCACCTGGTGGGGAAGGTGAAAAACCAGAGAGTCAGCAGGAAAAATCTCTAATGTTATCCCAAGTTGGCTGTACGGGCCCCAAGACACTGACTGGAACCAGAACAGAGGGATTTGGAATTAATGGTGGGTGGATCATCACTGAGCTCGGAGCACAGCAACTCCCTCAAAAATTCTGCTCACTTCACCCAAATGCAGTTTGGTTTTGTGCCATTATGCCAGGAGAAAAATCACACTGGAAATCTAAATCTCCTATGCCAGAGGACAAAAACCCTGTAAATCTAAATCTCCTGTGCCAGGAGAAAAGACTTGCTGGAAATCTGAAATCTCCTGTCAGAAAAAAAAAAATACCAAAACCTAGAAACCTGAAATCTCCAGGAATTCTGCTAAAAAACCCAAACCACCCTCCAGTTAAATCCCAGGATCGAAATGAAACCAAAAGATGCCACCAACCAACGTTGGGACGAGTCCTGGTTTGCCCACTTTGCTTCTTTTCCTGGGTGGAAGCTGTGGAAGTTTTCATGCTGAACATGGGCTCGAGGCGAGTGGAACCTCGGTAAATCCACTCACAACGTCTGTCCTCTTGTGGGGATGAGAAGGAAACGCTTGCAGATCCCATGGGAAGAGCTTCCTGGAGTGAGACATAGAGAGAGCACAAGGAGACAACAATGAGGATTGACAAACAGCACTCAGAACAGACAATAAATTGTCAAAGGCAATAATTTAAATGTTGAAATCTCTCATCAGGTATCAGGGAAAACTTCCTCCTGCAAAGGGTGCTCATGCCCTGGCAGGCTGACCAGGGCAGTGGTGGAGTTACTGTCCCTGGAATTGTCCAAAATTCTTGTGGATGTGGCACTTGGGCACGTGGTTCAGGGCCTCCAAGATCTCAGAGGCTCTTCCAACCTCAATACTTCCATGATTAGCAAGGAAAACAGCTGATCAGATCCCCAGCTTCAAATTTAATCCTAATGGGAGAAGGGAAATTCCTACCAGGAAAAGGATTTTCACCAGACTTCCATCCACTTCTTCCACTCTGGATTTCCACCAGGTCCCTTCCCACTCGGTTTTGATCAGCTGCCCGTTCTTCAGCAGTACCATGGGCCGGTTGGGGTAGGCAGTGATGTATTCCTCAATGAAATCCCGACAGGAAACATCCTCAATGTCTTCCCAGGCCTTTTTCACTGTTTGGAAAGGCATACAAGGGAGAAAAGGAATAAGACAGCAAAGAGAACATTTAATTTTTTTTTTTTAGCATATCCCAGATGCATTTTTACTAAGGTCAACCAAAGGGTGAACCCAAAGGCTGGAATGTTGGTGGTGGGACATCCTGAACCCAGCCTGGCAATAAACCAGGATTTCAGATGTCTGCAGGCTCAGCACCACAAGGGACACGGCAGTTTTTGAGCCCAGGCTCTTCCCAAGACCCAAAAGCTCTGCAGGCCAGGAGGGATCACTCACGGGGCCGGCACACCGGGTACAGCTCCCACTCCTTCACGTAGGACGCGTAGCCGTCGTCAAAGAAGATCAGGAACCTGGAAAACAAACAGGAATTAGCAATGGGAGATGAGGAGAACACTCCTCACACCATGGAATGGAAATGGAGAACCTCTCCTGCTCCTCCTGGAGACAGCCCGGTCCTGGCTGAGGAGAGAATGAAGAGCTCCAAATGCTCCCTGTGCTCTCCAAGCTGCTCAAACAGAACAATTCCCAGCCAGGCATTTTTCCTCTGCTCCAAATCCCCTCTGTGCCCCAGGAAAGGGAGACAAAGGAAGAGAAAATGTTTAATTGCTGCTGGTTTCTGCAGGGAAGATGGATAAAGCACCCACTTAGTGCCTCTGAGTAATGCCTCCAAGTCCTGGAGCTGCACAAAAGCTGCAGGATGGCAGATCAGCATGACAACCAGGAGAAAAGTTGCAATTTGAGTATCAATTTCAACTCATTTTCAGTCATTAAACGGATCAGATAAAATCCAACACAATTTACATCAGATCCGGGGAGATTAAATACTTCATCAATCGCTTCAGGAAAACCACAAACATTTATTTTAATAGATCAGAGCAGCCTTGCCCTTTTTTTTATTCCCAAAAAAGCTGCTCCAAACCTGCTCTTTTTCCTCCTGAAGAGCTTTGGCATCACCGCTGCCACTCGACCCTCCCAGGCCTCCTATTTCCTCCCACTGTTTCATACCTCGAGGAGCCCAGACTCAACATTTGGATGATAACTGGAATAAATTAGCAGATCTAATTCCTGACTCAGGGCCACAAGCAAGAGCGGAAGCTCCACCCTGAATTTTCAGAGATAAGGAAAGTGAAGAAAGTCAGAATTGCATTCCTGCTGAGGGCTCTATTCAGCACCTGAAGGATATTCAAATAAATCTATTTTTTTTTTTTTTTTGGCCTAAAACCAAAAAAGCAGAGATGGAGGCAAGTGACCACGGGAAATAAGGAATACCTGTCTTTATTCTTCACGTTGGGGGTCTCAGCCACGATCCCAGCATAGAGCCACATCTGATTGCCATCCTTGTACCTGGCCACCACCCTCCTGCCCACGTGGTGCCTCTCAGCAGATGGGTGGTAATCGTAGGCAATGTGGTTGCCCGAGAGCAAACTCTTTCCTTTATTATCAAATTTCACTTTATATTTCTTGCCAGCACCTGGAAAAAAACATTTTAAGGCAAACAGGAGATAAATCAAGGGTAAATTAAACAAAAGCCACGTGACTTCACAGCGGAATTCCAACGCTCTGGGTCACTCTGAGATCCGTTTATTCAGAAATAACTCAGAATTCACTTCACAGCCTTTCAGGATTCAATCTGGAGAGTGAAGCAGTGGAGGTGTGTTGCTCCCACAGGCCCTTCCAGGTGCTCTGACAGCTTTTAGTCCAGGTTTCCCACCAAAAATCCCGGGAAAGCCCCATGCACGGCACATACCGACCGTCTGGATGGCAATCAATGTCCCCTTGTGCCACGTCTTGGTTCTTTTTTTCCCCAAAATCCTCATGCCCACTTTGAGGTCCCCATCAGTGTTGAGATCATTGCTAGGGGCTGCAGGGACAGTGATGGGCTGGGCAGTGCCAGGAGATTCCTGAGGGCGTTGTGCATCTACCAAGGAACAACAGCAGAAAGTCAATCCTACACCACCCAAAGCTCCCTTCTTGGCACCTAGCTGGAAGGTTCTGGAAGAAGAATTCCTGCTTTCCTTCCCCCTCAGGCAGCCCAAGTGCCTCCTTTTTACTGAATGGAAACAGCTTGGGAAAAAAAAAGCAGGAATTCAGAACCAGTATGCCCTAAATTAAAATAGCAGTTTGGGATCAATAAATATGGAGATTTCTAGCAGGGAAAGCAGATCTTTGTTTCCCCCCTGGGCCAGGGCACACAGCCCCTGGAAGCTCCCACACCTTTCTGTGCTTCCTGCAAGGTGGTTTTCTTGTTTACAGCATCCATGAATTTTGCAACATCCCGAGCAGATTTCCTCATGGCAGCCATTGCTTCCCGCAGCTGGAGGAAAGAGAAGGCAAACACAGAAAAACTTTTGGTATTTTGCACCTAGCACAATGCTGTGTCTCAGGAAAACCCCACACGAGGAAACATCTCTAGCCAGAGCCTCCCCACTCACCAGACTCTGATCCCTGGAGATTCTGGGACTGCTGCTGCCTGTGAGTGAAGAGAAAACAATGATTTAAAACCTCTTTTTGTGGGAATAAAACCCATCCTAATTAAATCACAGAAAGCAGAGGAAAACAGGGAAAAGCACCCATCCCAAAACGCTGCCAGGAAATGCAACCAGACAACTTTTCCTCAGCCTCACGTGGAATTATTTGATGGGAACAACAGCGAGGCAGGTGGAAAAAGGGCAAAATCCCTGGGACACGGCAATTCTGGGACACAGAGAGGATCTGGATGCTCCCCATGAGCTAAGGGGGCTCCCTTATCCCCAGCCCCTCCCCTGCCCTGCTGGGGACACTGAACTGTGCTTCCAGCCCGAATCCACGCTCATGACGTCGTCGTCCTCCTCGTCCGGGATCTCGATGACTTCGGCGGCCGCCGGCGCCTCGTCCTCCGAGCTGCTCTCCCGGTAGCGCAGCCCCATCATGGAGTACAGCTCCTTGGTCAGCGTCTCGCACTTGTCCATGGCCCTGAGGGAGGGAAGCCAGCTGTGCCTCCCCAAGCTCCCCAAGAGCTGCCCCTGAGCACCGCGGGAAGGGTCTAAAAGCCTCGTGGGGGAAGTTGCCAGCGTGGCTCGTGAACCACCCACAGCGTGGGTCTGCCCTGAAGGGAACGGGAGAGGCCCCCCCACGTTCCCCCCCTCCTCGGCATTCCAGCTCACCTCACGGCGTCGTCAATGAGCTGGTCAACGTGAGCCACCTCCTCCTCCTTGTGCCTCATGCACTGCTCCAGCTCCTCCAG